>JAFVLL020027594.1:0-23095 GCA_021397915.2 Tor tambroides
CGTCTCAGACATTCTTGTTTGTCATCGAAAAACGTCTTCAAACTCAACAAAGCCATTAAGAGCATGTGGTAGTAAACAGATTTCGATGGGTAGTCTATTCAATTCTACACGTCTATTTTAGAGGGAGGAGCGAAATACTCCAGTAAGCCCATTGGCAACGCGTCTGGAAAGGAAAGAGAGGAAACTGATGCACACATGACATTTTCTGACACTTTGCTCGTTGATTGGGTCAGGAGACGTTTTGCCGCAATTAAATGACACGCAAAGAGGAAACCAATTATACTGCGGACTAATTCACCGCCATGAAAGCCCAGGAGCTTCCCAGATAAAAGCGCAAAACTGCAGGCCATCGGAAATTGACGAGCGGGTTACGTAGGTTATGTTTTAAATGGCGAATAACCGCACCTCCTTTTCCATTCACAACATATTAAACCGAGGACTTGATTGCGAGAAAAATGCCGGTCTTGTTGAGGAATACGCGCAAGAGCAGGAGGCGCGGGATTGTTCAAGCTCTTCTCTGCCGGTGGAGAACGCCGGAGCTGAGAGCATCTCTTCCTGTGTGCTCGTGCTGGACTCCTCATCCTCCGACCAGCATTCATGTGAGGAAGGATCAACAGGAGGAGAAGACAGTTCACTAGAAAGACGGCACGGTGAGCCATTAAGACAACTTCTTATACGTGGAGACCGGGAAAACACAGGTTTTTGCACTACACGTGTGTCAAACTTAGCGAAAATATTCCCATATTTGTCTGCCACAGATGAGTCTACACTTATGTGTAAATTAACGTGCTGTTGTCAGTAGGCTACCTATCACTTTAGACACTGTGCACTAATTTATTGTGGTAAAAAAAACTTTTCCCCCTAAAAAATATTTATTGCATCACTCAAATTCAGCTTAAATATTTTAATTAAAAACGGCACACATATAAGCATTTTAAATGCAATTAGAAACATTTATGTAAATACATAAAACAGACTAATCTCTAACGTAAAAATGCGTTTGTTAGTCGCAGTTGTGACAAATACTGCTTATATACAAGCTTATAAACAATCTTATTTTATTTAGCTTTTGTGGGTACAATATAACAAAATTAAACGACAGAAATGCTAATTCACATGATACAAGTTCCGTAATTTAGCCTGATCACAAATCTGTAAGACAATTATACTTTCTTACCCAAAAATTGTTTTTGTCTTGTCAAATACCTGTAAATATTTTTACACAGAAATAAAATTAGATTTATAATCATGTTAGGGTAAATTAACTGACAGAACTGGTATCATCAATGTGTTCTTTTTAATAATATTTTAATAATGCTTGATATTCAAACCATCTTTTAATATGTGTGAAAAAACCAAACAAATAAGGTGTAAAAACAAATACACACAGACATGGTTGATGATTTTTAATTGTTAACCTATATTTTATGTATTTTTGTATTTGTTTCCAATTTTATTTTAAAGTAAAGAAAGACCATTTTGAATTAAAGTGTTTAAATTTAAATGGGGGTGGCATAATTATGTATTTGATTACAACAATAAATGCATTTACAACATTTAAAATATTCATGTTTTGAATTTTAGCATAGTGGGGTTTAAAAAAACAGCACTTGCCACTAATTTACACTTGTTTATATACCAGAGTAATATATCAAAGTTTAAGACAAAATCCAGAGGTAAAGAAGCTAAAATAAAAAAGCACTGCCCTTTTTCAGAGAATTAAAATGAAGAATTTTTCACCGCATGCTTTAAAGTAAAAATCAATTCACATTATAGTCCTATTAAGCTCTTAACAGTCACTCCTCAGTATTATACGACTATTTTAAGATTTTATTTTTCATATCGGCTTCTGTATGTAACACAAAGGTCTCTTATTTTCCAGAGTCTAAAGCTGTTTTTATCCATCTATACAGATCACGACAAGAACCAAGAGAAACCACAGACCTGCAGCTTTGAAGATAACAACCCCAAATCGAGCAAAAAAAGGTCACGGGCAGCGTTTTCGCATGCACAGGTGTACGAGCTGGAGCGGCGCTTTAACCTGCAGCGGTACCTGTCCGGCCCAGAGCGGGCCGACCTGGCAGGAGCGCTCAAACTGACCGAGACACAGGTGAAGATCTGGTTCCAAAACAGGAGATACAAAACTAAACGGCGGCAAATGGCAGCCGAGCTCGCTACAACTCCCACGACAACCCTGGCAAAGAGAGTGGCAGTGAAAGTACTGGTGAGAAACGACCAGAGGCAATACAACGCCGAGGAGCTGCCCAGTCCGTCTGTTCCTCCATTGTACCAGTCGTTCCCTTACTATCCTTACATGTTCTGCTTCCAGCCGTGGATCACAGGAAACACTTTAAGTGGTGGCCTGTACTGATTTACCGGAGTTGTAGCATCATGTGGAAAGTGACTGTGGAGACACAAACAGTCAAAATAAAGCCAAAGAGTAAACAAAACTGCTATTCCTCCATGGAAACTATAATAAACTATGACCATGAAACCAAAAGAGGAATATGATATACTGATGTTCACTATCAATCATTTTAATTATGATCATTAAGCCAAAGCAAAGACAATTCTCTCAAACGAGTTTCTATCATTTGTAGTTATATCTGTCTTTTTTTTAATGTTGTACAGTAATGCATTTGGACAAATATGCACACTTAAAATCTATGAATTATATTGCTTTAGATAAAATATTAAGCCAAAAAGTGGTATCTGCAAACAAATGATGCTTACTTTTTGATGCTATTTTCACTAGATAGATGTTTTGACAAAGTCAGAAAGTGTCTAATAAATTGAAACCTAGCAATCTTGTGTTTGTAAAATGTTTTGCATTATTGTGCTTTCAAATTTTTCAGTTTAATATTTGTTATAATGCAAAGGCATTCATGCATTTAAGTGCTGCTTAAGTGTTCAAATGCTGTAAATGCTTTGATATGGAGTGTGTTTAGCTAGTTTAAAGAGTTTTTCTGTTAGCATTTGTCACTGATTAAAGTTCTTGTTTATTTCCATCACAATGGAAAATACACTCTATAATGCACTAAGTCTTATAATGTGTCAACTGCTTTAATTCAATGCCTAAATCCAGTCTCAAAGTCACTGTATTGAACAGAAAAATACAGGTTTAAAAAAAGAAGAATAAAAAAATCAAGTGTCTTGAGACAAACTAACCGCAAAAGCAGAAAGCTTAAAGTGGGTTTGTCAACACAACATACAGAGATAAATGCCTTAAAGGCAATAATTTAAGAGGAAGAACTCGTCAAAAGATTCTTTGTAAATATTGTCTTGACAGGCGACAGTCTATCATACAGATAAAAGCCAATGAAAACATTAATGAAAACGGTAACATTAAAGTAATAATTCAATTCAATTTTAGATAAACCAACACCATAATGAATGCACAAATATAAAACGTGAGCCAATCTGGCATTAGAAATATCAAGTTATCTATAATCTGCCCTGTCTCTGACCTCGCATGCAAGACTGTGCCGTACATTTTCATGAAGAACAACAAAGTCGGTCAGACTGTTTTGAAAAGTCTGCAGTCCTGTGTTTGAGAAGGACAGTATCAATGTAAGGTCAAACACGTTTACAAATGAAGTGTTGTTTACGTGCCAAATAACATGCTTTTTAAAAGGGTTTGTATGAGATTATTCAACAGCAAACAGAACAAATATAAACATCTATTTGTTTTTCTTTCTTTCTCCAATATCAATCACTTATATATTAATTAAATATCAAAATACTGAAATACAATACAATGCATGATGTAAATAAACAAAACTCTAAAATTTAAATTAAATCTGCTGATCAATTTCTTTTAATTGACTATCACTGTAAAATGTGTTTCAAGTAAACAAACAATTACTGCAGTTTGCTTTACAAAAAAAAAAATCTATTTTAGTCCTTTTACTTAAATATTTCACATTTAATTCAATGTGTTACGTTTCTTTGTGATTCGTTTTGTAATTTACAAGCAATTTCTGAGTGAGTGAAAATGTTTTTACACAATTTTTTTTCAGTGTCCTAGTGAAAAAAATATACTAACATTTATTTGAAATACATTGATTTTTATTCATTTACATTTATTTTGTACTTTTGGTATACTAACCTGGTATACTTAAAGTCTGCTAAAGTGGAACAACTAATTTTGCGCTTAATACGCTTAATACAATCCTTATTAATAGTGATATTAAAACACATTTTGGGCATAATATTAAGAAAGGTGCATTGTGCAATAAAGAAATACTCCAAAAAAAAGTTTAATTAGCATTTTATATCAGTAAGTCTTAAGTGATATGTCAATAAATATGTTAATGGATTTGAACTATATTTAGCATGAAATAAATGTATTTTGAATAAATAATGGCATATGATTTTTTTTACTAGGGTGGAAAGCAGATCATTTTGCAGTACATTAATAAATTAATTCATATTTAGCCAATTAATTTAGCCTGTTCATTAACTGTAATGAATATCTGAAGCGTTCAGGTAAGGATGTTGAGATGTGTGTTATTCCACGTGACTGAGGCTGTGCTGCCTTTCACACACACCCAAGAAATTTTGGGGGTGAGAAATATAATTCTATTTCAACCATCACAATATAAAGCAGTTCACATGAGTTTAAGCAGCCCTTTCGTGATATCTGCATGATTCAGATATTGTCAATAGACCATGTCTATGTTGCACAACAGAGCCTGGCTAAAGCCCAGAGCACATTAATCATGTGTGCTTGAGGAGACAACACCCTCATAAAGGCAAGAGAAAGGAGGTTCAGTATCACCAAAATACAGCATCCATCTGCAAACACACTCTCTGAGACCTGCATCCACTACAGCAATGTTTTACACATAGTCAATCCAGATTCATGGATGAAATCATAGTAAGATACCATGTATTGTTCATTTTGTGAGAGCCATTTGAGGGCAAAACATGAATTTTCGTTCCCAATCCAATAACAGAGTGCAAAAATAAAATAACTAAAGTGCACTAAAATATACTTTTATGCCACCTGTGTACCATCAGTACAGAGTCAATTACTTGTGCTTGGATAAACGCTTACTATAATGAAATGCAAAAATGCTAGTAAATATAATGCTTTAAATACTTGAAAAAGCCTACTTTTTAAAATGATTAAAATCGCTTAATGATGATGGCCTTTATAAGCACAAGGCCTACAGTACTCAAGACGTGAACAGGAATTAGTGCGCAGCTGAGCACCATATGGATGTCTGTGTTTATACAAAAAAATGTATCGTGAAAAGTATGTAAACAGTTTTTGAGTAGAGCAGACGATTCGTGCAGACTAGAGTGAGCAGGCTTATAAACCCTCACAAAGACAACAAAAGTGGCTGGGAGAGTTCGCCCACTACATGCTCATTATTACCTGCTACAACAAAACCCTCAGCAATTAAGTCTCACACTGACAGAGAAAAAAGACTCAAATTGTTATTTTGCCATGTTTCACTCTGACATTCATCTGCGAGGAAATTAAAATAGGTGAGACAAAGAACTGATTCAAAATACATCAACCATGAGTCGGACCCTCCCAGTTCATCTAATGCAGTACAAAGAATCTGTCTTCACTGAGGACACTGATTGATGGATTTCACACAAAGAGCTGTAAGTACTTCCATAATGTCACACAATTTCCTTGATGAGCAATAAAAAAGAATCAGAGATTAATTACTTTGATTTTTTTTGTGTGTGTGTAGCGCATAAAACTACAGTATGGAAGCTTGTTTCTGGAACGGCATAAAAAAAAATCAAGGTAATTAGAATGTTTTATCTCACAATTCTTACTGTTTTCTTACAATTCTGAGAAAAAGAATGTGAATCGTAAGATTAACTTGCAATCCTGAGGAGAAAAGTCAGAATTGTGAGATATAAACTCGCAATTGCGGAAAAAAAGTCAGCATTAAGATAAAATTAATAATTTTTAATTATTTTTTTATTCTGTGAAAAAAAAAATTGTGAGATGTAAACTCCGAATTGTGAGAAAAAAGTCAGAATTCTCTTACAATTCGGACATTTTCTTAGAATTGCGAGTTTATATCTTGCAATTCTGACTTTTTTTTTTCTCAGAATTGTGAGAAAAAAAAATCACAATTGTGAGATATAAACTCAGAATATATTATATCTCAGATTGTAAGATAAAAAGTTACAGTTACTTTTTTAAATTCCATGGCAGAAATGAGCTTCTATAAAAAGCAGCTCTGATATTTCAATATCAGAGAAATGACAACAAGTAGGTTTAATGCTCATTGTAAAATCTGATAAGTTAAGAATACTCAAAACATTTGAGGAAACGTATTGCCTCAAAACATTTGAGTAAACAAACTCAATTTTTTTTTAAGTTAGTACAGCTTAAAAAATTTTATGACAAGTGGGGGCGGGGCTAAGAGCAATGTGAGCCAAGCCTGTCCTCCATAACCCCACTCATCATAATGATAATTATATACTTGCTTTCATAAACAACACATTCATTTGGATCTTTATAGTTAAGTGCTAATTAACAACAGCACACTGGCATATGCTAATGTAGTCTTCTAAAAGACTCACAACACTTGCATGTAAATAGTCAAACGATATGCAGTATACATGGTCTTTAAATTAAGTTTTGCTGTCTATCCTCAGCCTAACCACAGGCTCTATTCTTCACCACAAATGTAACACTTCAAAACCAACATAATAGAAACCTATGTAAATCCTAACATAACACAACATTTAAGTACTAACTTAAGTCTCTCTATGTTAATCTTGTGCAAAAACTCACAAAATAACACTTAGTTCCTACATTTATTTTCCTTGTTGTCTGATGAAAAGCATGCTGAAAACTAGAAAACACAATCATTTTAAGTTCACCTTACTACAATGACATTTTGAGTTTACAGAACTTATTTCAATTAAGTCCAATGAACATTCCTTATTATTTGAGTGAAAGTAACTCATTTCATTTAACTCATTTCACTGTTCGGTTTTACAGTGAAGGCATCATTTAATTTTTGCACAATTAGTGTCACTGAAAAGAAATGGCAAAAGTATTTTTTTCCCTACACTCCCCTATTTCTGTAATTAAAAATGTAATACTTAGTCCCACCCTGACCACATGGGATTGGTTAAGTCAATTTTGCAATATTTTGATAGCACCACAGATCAACAATGTTAAAAGTTTTTAGGGAAATCAACCTACTTCAGTTGGCAGCCTACCTAACGTTGTCTCTGTATAAGCTGGGACAGGTGAAAGTATTTGAAGTTGAAAAAAAAAAAAAAAAAATGACATCTCTTTCAAAATAAAAAGTCATTGAATCCATGATGGCATTAATGACTCACTATGATACTTGATGAGCAAGCTTCCAGGTGTGAGGAAGTAACATGAAGCTAAATTTCACATGTATGAAGTGGAAAGAGACGTTAATGCATTCATCCAGGCTATAGAAAGGGCATGAAAGAGGAAAGAAATGGCCCAAAGTTAATACCTTTGTTTGGAGAGAGCACAGCTTCACATTGACCTTGTCTCCTCAGGCGAATCACCCCCCAACACCACCACCAATAATCCAACCCACAGGACTCCACAGTCTGTTCCAAAAACGATTAGCTGATAACATCACGGCATGCTGGAATGTAAACATTTACAGTAAAACCATAAGAGATGAACTCTCCTCCAGTGTGATGCATTTATCAGCCATCAACTCTGCTTCTCTTCTGTGAAAACACACATTGAGCTTTCTAACCACAAGTACGGCTTTGGATTTAAATGTAGTTTTATGAGTGTGTGGTTCGAAAAAAAATAATGTAAAAAATATTCAGAGCATAAATGTTTTTTCTTTTAGGGATTAGAATGTTTTAAGTGCAGTGATGTAGTGATTGTGGCTTTTCTGATAGTTGGTGAATTAAACACATTTCAGTTTTTGATAGGCTGCTCTAAATATTATAAGAGAAACGGTGTGAAATAGGACTTGATTTGTTAATTAGATTGATTACATACCAAGAGAATTGTGCCAGGGCAGGTGGCCACTATTGGAAGAGAAGGATTTCATGATGTCAGCTGCAAAGGAAAGCTGTTTCAGGTCACGTTACATTGAAAGAAAAGATCCTCTTTTAAATAAGGTTAAAAAATGAATCACAATAGGATATGGTTGGTTATAGGATACGATTAGCTAAATTAAGTTTGAGATGATCCACTTTACAGTGACTTTTTTTTATAAAAAAGGACATTTTTGTGTGCGCAAGAAAATATTTTCATGTGTAATGATACACTTTTTGGAAAGGAAAAGGAAAGAAAAGGACATGACATGTGGCAAAGTATGGTGACCCATACTCGGAATTTGTGCTCTGCATTTAACCCATCCAAGTGCACACACACAGTAGTGAGTAGTAAACAAACACATACACACACCTGGAGCAGTGGGCAGCCATTTATGCTGCGGCGCCCGGGGAGCAGTTGGGGGTTCGGTGCCTTGCTCAAAGGTCTCACCTCAGTCGTAGTATTGAGGGTGGAGAGCGTGCTGGACATTCACTCCCCCCACCTACAATCCCTGCTGGACCTAAGACTCGACTCTCTATCCATTAGGCTACGACTGCCCCCGTCAGAAAGATTTCATGAACCAGGCCAGGGCTCGAACCGGTGCTGCTGTGCTAGAGCGTACTGCAAATGACATTACCATTAGACCACGTGGTCAGCCATTTTGTGTTCAAATTGGAAAATCAGACATACACAAACCGGAAACAAAGCTGGGCGAACACGCAAAAATTTCCCTCGTGTGCATGCAAATTTTTAGCTATCAAAACTGCTAAATAACAGATTTGTCTCGTTTTAAATAAACACTAAAAACTGAGATGAAAAATTTACTTCAGTAAGAAATTTTCTTTTGCTATGATTAAATTAACATAGTGTCTATTTACACTAAATGCAAATAGCCTGCCTTGTTGACAGAGGCTATTTACACTAACTCCACTCACAAACATGTTGTTGGGCTAGTCAACCCTACAAAAGATGACTTTCAAGAAATAGCTCCAATCAGATCACATGGTAGGCAATTTTCTTTTTGACGCGATTGACCCGAGTTCGAATCCACCTTTTGCCAAACTTTTGTCTCCCTTTCAAAATCTCATATCATGTCGGAAAGGCATTTATTTTCAATAAAAAATGAAGGAAATTATCGAAAAGTTGAAAATAAAGTATTGGGTAGGGTTAGGGTAGGTGTAGGGAGGGCTCAATAAGGTGGTATCTATTTCATGATTTGAATTAAAATGAATACGTTATTATTGCATACTGTTTTATAATATATAGTACAATACTGAGGTGCACATAATTCACACTATTTGCAATAAGTAGTATAAATAGCAGAAAATCCTGCTCTTTTACCATAGTGTAAATAGAATCCATTGTTATTTGCACAAATAGCATCGCTAAGAAAATGTTATTTTCACTTAGAGTAAATAGCAACTAATTGCTATTTGCACTTAGTGTAAATAGCCTCTATCGCTATTTACAAGTTCAGTGATATGTTTTTGAACTTTGTCGCGGTTTTTCACTATATAATGGAAATATGGCAACTGCATTAATTTAGTCATGCTAGCATGTGTACAACAGTTTAAACCATGTGTTTTACAACTAGCCCTGCTCTCCTCTACATATTATTCTGCAGTGGTTTACAAACTCATTACACGCTGAGTTCAAAATATGCACATGAAGTTGTTGTTTACCATAAAAAGATGGATAAAAGTGGTTTCCCTTTTTGGGCTGAAAGATGGGTTTGTGAGTGAGTGTGGGAACGTGATGTTTTCTGGCACCAGTGTGTGAATATTTTTTCACTCCTCTGGCCATAGATGGGTTGCTAAGGGCTCTGATATGCTCCAACCTGTTACATTTCCACAAGATGCTTCCCAACAGGTCTGACTCTCACTCCCTGAGCTCCGTGAAAGGAATTTCAATGTTTTAATTATCGCAGATAAGGAAAAAACAAGGAGTGCATTGAAAAACACTGACACAAGGCAACTTAATTTATCAGAGCAGAGATAGAACCTCCACTTAGAACCTCTTAGGGCTGCTCACCAGCTCTGATTTGGCACACATCCGCTCCTCCACTGTCTGGAATGGTGTCCTGTTGTTCTTGCTTTGCCCAAATCATGTCTTTTATTGTCAGACAGGTAAAATGCAAACATTCAAGGTCTTCACGACTTCTAGATTAGAACGAAGACTACCTGACCTTGAACTGACACTATCTTGATTAAGTATTCCTGAGAAAGGGCTTGACTTTTTGTTCGTATTTTTAAATCTTTTTTATGACTAAACGGATACATGGACTGTGTTACTGTTTTACTGTAAACTAAAGCAAGGCTATATGCATTATATCAAGTGTCTCAGGCAAATAATATCACATAATATAATATAATATAATAAATACAGTTGCCAAGTAACAAAGCACCTTCATTCAGACTTTACTGATCCATATGATCTTCACAGTGATAACATGAGGAAACTCCAAACTCCAAGATTTTTAGAAAACTATTTATTTTACCAAAAACACTACAATAAATTGTCAGAGAAAAATGTATGCTACGTTTAAAAAATGAAACACTCATTAAATTTCCTTTAACTATGCTTTGAGTCAGTGTTTCCCAAGTATTTGCCATAACACTGTATTGTAACGTCTGAAGAATGACAGACAAAAGAAGCTCCGTGTATCCTCGTTTAATTAGAACGCAGAACAACTGTTTACAGACGCACCAGCCTAAACTAACTCGCTCGTCTCTCTCTTCCGGGTCCTGAACTCCCCGCATTAACACTATCATTGCCGGTGCAAAACAAATAACAACAGTTTCCCCATGATAATAAAGTCTGTGCGCTACACTACCCCTCCCTTAAGAGACAACTGTCCCAGTGTCCATAAAAGAACTCAGTAGCGCGCATTACTCTCTGATTGCAAAAGCTCTAGTTCTTCGTCTGCACTTATATACGAGTAGCGTCACAGATGTAGTCTCGTAAGAATCTTGGTGGTCTCCGCGGTCGTAGCAGGTGGACCAACTGGGGAATAGGCCGAGGTGGGGAAAGGCTTGCTCATGGACATCCTCCTCTGGGCTCTCGTCAGAGCGTTCCATGGCCCTGGGATGGTACGGGGCAAGTCGATCACGATGGAGCACTACTGTTCGCCGTCGTTGTCCTCCCAGCTTGACCCGGTACACAACATCAGAAATCTTGGCTACCACTTCACATGGGCCGTGCCAGTGACTGTAGAGCTTCGGAGAGTAGCCCTTTTTCCTTTTAGGGGAGTAAACCCAAACTCTGTCCCCAGCAGCAAAGTCTCTATGTTACTGTGACACGTATTCTTTGCTTGGCTGATGCAGCCCTGTCGGTCCCGGGCTGCCTCATGCACTACATGGAGTCTGGTTCCGCAGCGTAAATACTCCAATCCCGGTACCCCAGGAATCTCTGGCCTGGGTGGGGGCCAAAACCAATTCCACCGGTGTTCGTAGTTCCCGGCCGAACATAAGGGAAGCCGGTGTGCACCCAGTAGACTCTTGAACTGCCGTTCGGTAGGCCCAGAGTATCAGGGGTATGTGTTGGTCCCAGTCACGCTGGTGGTCACTGGTTAAGATGGCTAGCTGGGTGGTCAGGGTACGGTTGAAGCGTTCCACCAGTCCATCACTCTGGGGATGGAGGGGAGTTGTGCGTGTCTTGCGTATCCCCAGGAGTCGACACACTTCTTGGAACACTTCAGCCTCGAAATTGCGTCCCTGATCACTGTGGATCTCGTCCGGGGCTCCGAATCTGCAGAACATCTCCACCACTAGTTTCTCTGCCGTGGTGGCCGCACTCTGGTCCGGTATGGCGTATGCCTCCGGCCACTTAGTGAAGTAGTCCATGGCAATTAGGACGTAACGGTTCCCAGCCTCAGAGACTGGGAAGGGGCCCAGGATGTCGACTCCCACACGCTCCATGGGAGCCCCAACCAGGTACTGTTGCAGTGGGGCATGGGGTCGCTGCGTAGGTCCCTTCTTGGCTGTGCATGCATCACAGCAGTGGACATAGAGCTCGACATCCAGCCGGCATCCCGCCCAATAGAACCGGCTTCTCAATCTCCGCAGGGTCTTCGCTACTCCAAAATGGCCGGTCCCCACTGAACCGTGCACTAGATGTAGAACCTGACACCGCAAGGAATGGGGCACTAGCAGTTGCAGTAAGGTGGCCTTGCCGTCGGGTGTCCGCCACTGACGGTAAAGCAGACCATTGTGGAGGGTAAGGGTGGCCCACTGGGAGTAGTAGGCTTTCACTTCCGGACCAAGTGCCATTATCTCCTGCCGCTCTGGCCGCCGACCTGCACCCAGCCACTCGTGTAGTTTCTTTAGGGCAGGATCTGCTTCCTGTTGCCGCCGCAACTCCTGAGGTTCCAGAGGGTCACAGGCCCCCTCCCCTCCATCTACTTGCCGCACTATCACTTCGTCTGCGGCCTTTTCCCGTTCTTCCCAAGCTTTCGACAATTTTGGCAGTCAACCGCCCGCAGGGGCGGCGCGGGGATGGGCATCCGCATTCTGTTGCCGACCAGCCCGGTGCTGCACCTCAAAATCATAGGCCTTGAGAATCTCCACATCGAGCCACCTGACCTCAGGGTTTCGGAAATTTAACAGCCAGGTGATGGATGCATGGTCTGTCCGCAGCTGGAACCTCCCTTCCATACAGGTACGGCCGGAAGTGACGAAGTGCCAACACCACTGCTAGCAGCTCTCGGCGGGTAACACAGTAGTTTTTCTCTGCTTTCTTCAGGGCCTGGCTGAAGTATGCAATGGCGTGTTCTCCATCGTCCCCTTCTTGGGACAACACTGCACCCACACCAACATTGCTAGCATCGGTGTCGATGATGAATGGCCGGCCTGCATCAGGGTATGCCAGTACTGGAGCATTTACCAGTACCTCACGTAAGTGACTGAAGGCGGCCTCACATGCCTCATCCCAGATGAAGGATCTGCCCTTTTCCGTTAGCTGGTGCAGTGGGCTGGCAATCGTGGAGAAGTTCTGGACAAAGCGCCGGTAGTATGATGCCAGGCCCAAGAAGCTCCGCAGTTCAGCGATGTTCTTTGGTACAGCCATTACCACTGTCACCACCTTGGCCGGGTCAGCTGCGACTCCTGCAGCACTCACCACATGCCCTGGGTAGACAGTCTTCCGTAGAAAGTGGCACTTTTGGGATTGAGTCGCAGAACCCAGCTTACGGGGATGGCAAAGACCACCTGGAGATGCTGTAGTGCCCCATCAAAGTCTGGCGCATGCACCAACAGGTCGTCCAGGTACACTACGCAGCAACGGCGGGACACACCTGCCAGAACCTGCTCCATCAACCGGGAGAAGGTGGCTGGGGCATTACAGAGGCCAAATGGCATTACACAGAACTGCCATAGCCCCTGGCCAATGGTGAAGGCAGTCTTTGGTTTGGCCTCCGGAGCCAACTCCACCTGCCAGTACCCACTCCGGAGGTCAAGGGAGCTAAACCAACTAGACCCTGCGATATAGTCCAAGGTGTCGTCGATTCGTGGTAATGGGTAAGAGTCTTTTCTCGTGACTGCGTTTAAGCGACGATAGTCCACGCAAAACCGCCAGGAGGAGTCCTTCTTTTTGACGAGCACAGCTGGGGCCGCCCACGGGCTGTTAGATGGCTCAATTACCCCAGTCTTTTCCATCTCCTGGATCTTTTGCTCTGCTGCGGTCTGTTTGGCCAGTGCTAGCCGGTGTGGACGCAAACGGATGGGAGGAGCTGCGCCGGTATCAATGTCATGCTGTACTAGCCTCGTTCGTCCACAGTCCTCATCGCGTGCGGCAAAGATGTCCTGGTTGCGGGCAAGCACTTCCCGCAACTGTTGATGCTGAGTGGGCGTAAGTCCTTCACTGCTCCGTTGCCACAACTCCTGAACGGCCTGTACAGTCTCTTTTGACGGGGAGGGTACTGGTACGGTGAACTGGGTTGGCGTGGTGCTGACATTCTTGGGGTTAGCTTTCAATGTGGGTGCTGGGCTATTCTGGCCAGTTGCTTGCCCCCTTGCTGGGACCAAGGGCACATCATCCGTCCTTTGCCCTTTCTTTAGGGGAATGACTTCCTGACCAATTTGCATGTAGGCCCCAGCTACGTTTATGCAGGCCCCACTCAGCCTCTCAAAAAGTCTGTCCCCATAATACAAGCATCTTCTATGTCCGCTAACCAAAACTCATGGACGAAAACACTCGTGCCCACCGTCACCTGCAGGCGCCTTCCTCCTTTAAGGGCCACCCGGTCCCCAGTTACCGTTCTCATCTGCATCGTAGCTGCTGACCACCCAGTTGGCCTTGACCCTTCAATTTCAGGCAGGGTTCCTGGCCGGACAATGGAAATAGTGGACCCCGTATCAATGAGGGCTCTGCTGGCATGCCCGTTTAGAACACAGTACACATACAAACCCTGGGTGTGACCTACTAGTGAACATTTCCCATGGAGGGGTGTAGGTGGAGCGTCGTCCTCCACCCGACCGCCGCTCCTAGTTTTCCGGAACCGCAGACTCTGAGGCAGCGTGTGGGCTGGACACCACGGGCCACATGCCCCACCTCCCCACAACGGTAACATGGGTCCCATCGAGTAGAGCGCCTTTGCCGGTTCAGGGGCTGCTCCTTGCCCTCCTCTTGATGCATAAAATCACCCATACAACATCTTCCATCAGAATCATTTACATCAACACACTCAGCTTGGCGCACTCGGGCAGGGGGGTGATAAAAGGGGGCCGCTGCTCGGGCTGTCAGAAATACAGACTCCGCTCGCTCTGCCTCTGCCAGTGCTTGAGTCAGTGTCCGGGGGGAAGATAAACGAACATGCTGTCTCAGCTTCTCCGGAAGCAGGGCTTGCAGAAATGCATGGAGAGCCAGCTCTTCCTGTGCAGCTGCAGCGCACTGTGGGTATCCTCGCCGCACATAGAACCGCACCCAGACTCTCCCCTTCTTTCCTCCGTCTACCCGCCAGCTGCTCCCGTCTTTGCTCTGCCGTCTGCCGCACCCCGAACCGCTGTTCAAGTGCCCCTGTAAGAATGTCATAGTCTCTTTGCTCTGCCAGGGTGAGATCAAGAAGCACTTGTAATGCTGGTCCTTCCAGTGCAAGTGCCAGCTGAGCCGCTGAATCCTCCTTACTCCATCCAGCCCGCCAGGCTGCCAGCTGCACTTGCGCAAAATAGGACTCAGGTGGCACAGATCCGTCATATCTGGGCAACTTAACATTCACCTGCGCTGGGCCAGACTCAACCCTATTCACCTCCCTTACTTGTATGGGAGGATGGCACTTCCTCAACAACTCAAAACCAGCATGTGTACTTCCACCAGCTGAAGCATCATCTTCGTCCTGGCTCACACCCAGCCCGCATGGATCTCGCGTTTTCGCCTCTAAAGAGGCGATTGGGCCATCACAGAAAAGATCGCGGCATTCCCGCGAACGGGTAGCTCGTGCACTGGCTCCAGCCACTTCTCTCGCTCCCAACGCGGGTGTCCACATCGTGTCAGGCGCGGGGTTTTCCCCGCCGCGGCTCCGCACTTCGTCTCGCATCTCCTCCACGAGACCGCTCAGATCGCGCAGGATGCGTTCCAATTCGCGCTCCGACATATCCCACTTCTGACACCAGTGTAACGTCTGAAGAATGACAGACAAAAGACGCTCCGTGTATCCTCGTTTAATTAGAACGCAGAACAACTGTTTACAGACGCACCAGTCTAACTCGCTTGTCTCTCTCTTCCGGGTCCTGAATTCCCCGCATTAACACTGTCATTGCGGGTGCAAAACAAATAACAACAGTTTCCCCATGATAATAAAGTCTGTGCGCTACAGTATTTTGGATGTTTCCCTTATCTGGCACACCCAGTTTCAGTCCTGGAGCCTCTGCTAATGAGCTGAATCAGGTGTTAAATAAAGGATACATTTAAAATGTGCAGTCTGAATACTTCAGGAACAAGGCTGGCAGTCACTGCTTTGAGCAAAGTTTCAGCAAAGTGGACCGTGACTAGCCATGAATGGTCACGGAATGACCAGTCGAGGCAAGCAAAGAAATTTCTCAATGACAGACAGCTTTTTGTTTGTTGCTCAAGGTCAACAGAGCAGACAGCTCTGTCCGGTGTGCTTTTGTTCTGTCCAACCAGCTGAGACCCCTCCTCTCCGCTCAGCCCTCTCCACACCTGTGGAAGAGAAGTCACCTAACGGCTGGCTCGTTGTGCAGAGAGAGCAGACACACTTCCCTTTGAGGGTCTTGTCGGGATATTTTATGTCCTTGTTTACTTTCTGAGAGGCATTTGTCAAGAGAGCAGAAAAAAACTTGTGCTGGAGGGGTGTCAGGCTAAAGAGAGAAAGTTTTGTACACCTGCACACAAAATCTGCTTACTTTTAGACCCTGTGTGGCCTTAAAGGTATTATTATTATTATTATTTAGTCATTAAGCAGACGCTTTTATCCAAAGTGACTTACAAATGAGGACAACAGAAGCAATCAATTGTAATATTAAAACAACTAAAAACAGATCCAAAACTAAAAGCTAAAACTATACACATACTACCTATACACATTTTAAAAATAAAGAAATTAAATAAAAATGACAAATGCATACAACAAAATTTCAAAACTTAACATTTAAATGAAAACAAAAAAAAATAATAAAGCTAAAAACAATTCAAAATATTAAAGAACAAAAGGTATAAGAGTATAATAATGATTCTAACATAACACTAAGCCAAGCACAAAAAAACAACTATATATGTGTATGTACAACCACACACACATACATATATATATATATATATATATATATACACACATACACATTTATTAATTCATAAATTCAATATATATATATATATATATATATATATATATATATATATATATATATAATTTCATTTCCATTTAGTTTGTTGAAGTATTAAAATAACTCAAATTAAATAAAACTAAAACTTAATAAAAGACCTATACAGACATAATAAATTCAGACATAATTTAACTAAAATTAAAATAAATAACAAATGCAAATCAAAGGAGAGTAGTTTATCAGTAATCCTTAAAAATAACACTGCCAAACACACATGCTAAAAAACCACAACTTATTTACACATAGTAAGAAACGGTTATAAAAAACTGAAACGGAAGTGAAACAAGTAGTAGGAAAGAGGAGAAATAAAATGCGATACTTCCTTTGCTGGTGGCCCTGCCCGGTGGAGTCGCACCGTAGAGTCGATGGTCTTTACATTCTTCGGTCTTCACACAAGGAGGCCTTCACGCGATGGCTGCCGCAGTGAACTAAGCTTTTTTATACCCGTCTAACAAAATACTAATTGAATTTAGCTGGACACACTTTCCTTATTTTTCACTACAAATGGCCAAGCAAGCGCAGACACTGACAAGATACGCGATACAGAACGAGACCGAACGAGATATCAGCATGTCTCCACACAGTAAACAAAACAAGCGTTTCCATAGTATAGTATAGGTAGCCTATAGTGAAAAATGATCATTATTTCCAAACCGAAAGAAACACAAAAAGAGATGTTTAGAAGAATGTTCAAGCTGCTCTCGTCATATATTTAAAGTGAATGGGGAAAGCAACAAGAACAAATTCCATACGAATAATGCGCTAAATTTCAAGACTTATGGAAGCCACAAGTACCATTTTCATGGAAGATTGTAAAGCTACACTATGTAACCTCTGGCCCTCTAGTGGATGAAATAAAAAAAACTACAAGTTGCTTGCGGAGGACATTGTTTTGGTAATTACGTAAGTCTGAATTACATGAATCTGATGGCTTGACATTGTTTTGGTAATTACCCGAGTCTGAATTACATGACTCTGATGGCTTGAGGTGCACCAGTGTATCAATGTGAATATCATTAATGAAAGAGTAGCCTAACAGATATCCAAAAATAGGCCTTAAGGGCAGGTGGCTTAAATGCCGCTGTTGTGAAAACAACTGCTTTAAATGCAACGTTACAAAACTTTGGCAGTGTTGATATTAGACATAACGATTGCTATTCATTTCAGATAAGGTAATTTGGTGGAAACTATTAACTTGCCTATAGGCTATTTATAGGCAAATAGACCAAAGCAGTGGATTAGAGATCGGCATTGAAACTAACAAAAACATTGTTTTGTGAAAACATAGTCAGTGCACAGCCCATTTGATGCTATGCAAACTATGTTGATTCGTGTTTTATTACGGGAACTGTCGCTTTCGCTTTTTTGCTTGCTAACGCTTTTCGGTTTGAGGCTCATTTGTTTTGGCATTCAAGCTGGGCCTACTTAAACTGCTTATAGCCTAGCAGTAGTCTGTCCTTCTTTCCTTTATTAACCCTTTACACCCTGGAGGCATTTTTAATGATTTCATGTCTAAGTGACATACGTAAAAGTAAAGGCTAATAACTTTTCAAAAATAAAATACATAAATAAACAAATAAAAGTAGCATCAAGTTCATGGACTCCTTTGATAGAAAACCTCTTCAAATTTGATGAAAATTTATTTTGATAATGTTTGGAGTCTCTTTTGTTGGCACACTGCTGAGAACCCCTAAAAAAAGTGATAGATTTATTTTATTATTTATGCTTGACATGATGACTATTAGAAAGTGTATGTGACTGGTCATAAAATCAAGTTTTGGCTTGTTCACAATCATGTCAACTGCATCTGGGCCAAATTTTGTGTTGATATCTCAAAGCAATCAAACGTTATGGCATTTGGAACCAAGGTAGCCTTTTTATCAAAAGTCCAAAAAACTTTTTGTGTTTTATTGAACATAAGAACTATTTACATATTATTACGTTGAAAAGAAACAACAACTAATAAGATCCTGATTGATGAACATCCAGCACGCTTTCAGTCCTATTCTATGGCTCATGGCAAAGTAAGACCGATTGGTTTCTATACACCATACCCAAGATCAAGTTAACATTGGTTGAACTTTCAAATGACGTTGGAGAACACTGCGTCAAGATCACGATGCGATCAGATCCAGAAAGTCCAATAGCTTTAGCCAAGCAGCATTTCATGTCATTCCATGGGGATTTTCTTATGACATACGTATCGTTTTATGTTGTGTGTGGGTTTGTTTGAATCGAGACCGCCTGCTCTAAATAAAGAACAACTGTGGTTTACAAATGTTTCGCGAAGTTATGAGCCAAAACGAGGTGAAAAATCCTCAAGTGTGTATACTGTTTACATGTGCATCAGCAGATTTTACATACAAAACTCTGAATATTTTGGTCTCTAGCTGAAACAGATATGCTTTTTTATATTCTGCTAGTTGAGACCTTTTCAACAATATATGACACAAGATCATGATGCTCTTACTTATCACATTTTCAAGTAGAGTCATTTTTCTTTATGCTATGAAATTGGAGCACCTCTAATATTTCAGCAATTTTAACAGCACTTGTTAAGAGTTGGTCATATTCCTTATATTCACTGTAAAGCCAAGCATCTACGCTTTAAAATGACACCTATTTTGTGCTCTTCAAGCATGCATATACGAAGTAATATGATGATACTTTTGCAGCGCCCCTATCGGCATAGTACCGATAGAGTTAAACATAAATACACATTCATGAATAATAGAAGTATGCTGTCAAGAAATCTGTCCAGACAGCTCTAAAATATAATGTTATAGTCTTTAGGGTAAGCCAGAAACAAGGATTGGAATATGGTTGTATGATGTACTGGCTCATTATTTAAATTTTGCTCATTTCAAACAAAATGAAGTTATGTAATGTAGCACTAATTTGACATACTATTTGAAATCTAGCCTGACAGATTTGGTCTCCATTCACTTTCATTGTTCAGGAAAGAGCAGTAATTGACTGTAAGCTATAAATAACACCTTTAGCCTTCCACTCAAGCAAAAAGTCTTGCAGGTTTTGAAAGACATGAGAGTGAGTAAATGATAAAAAGATTTCAGGGTGAACTATTCTGTGAACTCCATTCTTTATTTACTGAACTATTTGAAGTTTCAAATTAATTTTAAGTCAAAAATCACTATGCAAGCAGCATATTTACATTAAAATCATAACTTCAAACATGTCGTGCCTTTTCATTTATTTTCTTCTGTTGGATTAAGTGTATGTGATCTCGAATAAATAAGACCAGCCCATCCTCTCCAATCCCTTCTTTCATTTTCACAACTGTCTTCATGCATAAATGCCAACACTCTGTGTGGTATTAATATATCACTTTTGTGAGTGCAAGACAGTGCACTGTGCTCTCAAGACTAGAGGCCTTTAAGAGTGTCTCAGAACTATAAACAGCTGGATTTATTAGGGGAAGCTCTCTGTTCACAGCAAGCCTTGCATGAGTTTCTTTCATTTCATGAAAGGTGTGAAATATCCTGTTTCACAAGCCTAAACCAGTGGCACAAAAAAAAACAGGCCTTCATAGGCCTTCACACACTTTACATGAAAAACTAAATCTATACACACACATTGGGTGAATATTTAGGCACTCAGATAAAGAACATGCAATTTAGTTTCACTTGCAGTGGAGAGAAATACCTTGAGCCCCGTATCATTCAGGCTTTACTAATGCGTATATGATCTTTACACTGATGACATGATGAAAAATGATTTCTAATTCCATCAGACTGAAAAAAGCCAGTCAAGTAGTTTTGTACAGGCCTGTTTTTTTACAGTGGCCCCAAAAATTATTTAGACACTTAAATCACACATACATATGATGCAAAATGCAAAATGCAAAATGCAAAAAAAAAAAAAAAAAGAAAAAAAAAATCAAACCAAGGGGAAACACACACACACACACACACACACACACACACACATATATACATATATATATATATATATATAGGCTTCATAATATTTCTACAATAAAGCACACAGTTATTGAAAATTTGAAAACTTGAAATCATGGTTTCCACAAAAATATTAAACAGCACAGCTGTTGTCAACATAGGTTATAATAAGACATGTTTCTTGAGCAAATCAGCATATTGGAATTATTTCTGAAGGATCATGTAATGATGCTAAAAATTCAGCTTTGACATCACAGGAATAAATTACATTGCAAAATATATTCAAATGGAAAATGATTATTGTAATTATTTTTTCAAAATATTACTATTTTTACTGTATTTTTGATCAAAAATATGCAGCCTTTTTGAGCAGAGTCAACTTTTTTGAACATTAGCGTTTCAGAAAGACAGATTAAATCATATAACAAACCAACTCAAAGAACTAAGCAACTGTTATGACCCTCGGCACAAACTGAAGAGAAGCCAGAAAGAGATAGCAGCTTTAAGCACAGGCAGAGGGAAGGGATGGGAAAGGCAGGGCAGGTGTGTTTTCAAACAGCTTTCAGGGTTCCTGCCTGACTCACAAAGTCACAAAGCTTCAGGTAATCTGTCAGAATGACAGACTTGTCATGTGCCCATCTCACCCAGTAAGTATCGTGCGAGTGTTACAGCGAGACTTAGAAACAAATTTGTCAAGTTTAAACTTAATATTCACCGAAATGATTCACTGTCTCCTGATTGTCAGCAGTATAATAGAAAAAGTGTTTGACTACTGGTGTGTAAACACACTACAGAACTGCAGTTTGGATGAAGTCTCATGCCTACAGGCCAATAGACATGAGACCAGACAAGCTGTCTGTCAACAGAGATTCTATAGAGCAAGGCAACAATATCAGCAGAGGATTCTAGGATATTGCTGCTTTCTCTTTTTTTAGGTGTGGAGCATGTTTTACTTTACCTGGGCTGTCAGTGGCCTCTTCCACAGGTGCACACGCTGAGGGGCTCTGACCTATAGATTATGTTTCCAAAACATCGGCTTAGGCACACAACAGAAGGGAAGAGATTGAGAGAGTGTGTGCTTGTGTGTACGTGTGGCTCGTATAATGTAATAGACTTACTGCTAAATGGATGCTTGGTAATTGAGCAAGTACAGCGGGCCAAAAAGTATTTGAACAATTAAGCTACACTTAAGAAAATTATAAATGTCATTGCATTACATGATAAAATATCAGGTGTCTGCAAACAAATAATGCTAGTTTAAACTAAACTAAAATTTCAAAGTCATCCAACTTTCAACAAAAATTAATATTAAATAGTATAAAAATAAAAATAATTCAAGATGAAGTTTACTATACATGGAACAGGGTTATTTTAGTCGACTAAAACTTAAACTAAAGCAGTTGAAATAAAATAAACTTTAACTGAAATAAATAAGTTATTAAACTTATTTTATTTTAGCCAGTTGCCAAGGCAAATTTCTCATTTTCATTTAGTTTTACTTGAACTACAATAACTAAAACTAAAATAAAAATGAGTAAAACTGAAAATATAAAACTAAAAACTAGTTCAATAATAATAATAATAAAACTATAGTATCTCAGTGATAAAACAGCACTGATATTAAGAAATAAAATCACATTTGTGAGATATAAAGTCATAATAAGCCATAGAAACAATTATGGGAAACTTGTTGGGAAATTATGGGACATTTGTGAGATATAAATCACAAAAATTTACAATTACTTTTATATTTTATTACTCTGATGCAGAAACAGATTTCCTTAGCTTGTACTATGTTTCTTAAATATTGATATTTTGTTATCTAATGCAATGCTATTCATAGTGTTGGCTATTACATTTTAGGGCTCCTATAGGCTTTTTTTCCCACAGAAATGTTTGATCAGGTGCATAAATTATGCTGATTTCTCTCAGAAAGAAATGAATTTTATTAAGCAAAAATGCTTTAAAATTAGTGACAGTGAAGACATTTATAATGTTATTTCAGATAAATGTTCTTCTTTTGAACTTGCTATTCATCAAAGATTCCTGAAAAATGTATCAGTATTTCTTCCTCAAAAAAAAAATATTAAGGATCACAACTGTTCTTGAGATTAATAATAATAATAAGATGAAATGTTGCTTGAGCAGCAAATCTGCATATGTGACCCTGGACCACAAAACCAGTCATAAGGGTCAATTTTCCGAAATTGAGATTTATATCAACTGAAAGCTGAATAAATAAGCTTTCCATTGATGTATGGTTTGTTAGGATAGGATAATATTTGGCCGAGATACAACTATTTGAAAATCTGGAATCT
>JAFVLL020027595.1:0-12327 GCA_021397915.2 Tor tambroides
GAATGGAATTAGTTAAATAAATCAACTTTTTGATGATATTCTAATTATATGACCAGCACCTGTGTGTGTGTGTGTGTGTGTGTGTGTGTGTGTGTGTGTATGTATGTATGTATGTATGTATGTATGTATGTATATGTGTGTGTGTATATATATTTATTTATTTATTTTATTTTATTTCTCATGTATGTGAGGCACCCCAATTTTAAGTTATTTCATTATCAGGAGAAAATTCAAGTGAATGACAGGCATGACAGGTCGCCTCCCTGTCATGCATGCGCCCTAATAGTTTTCTGCACAAACACTTGAAAATGAATAGTAATAGAGCACATTTATTTTAGGTTACAGAATGGGATCTGCATTAAAATAGATCTTCACAAATCCGAGACAGATGCAGTTATAACCTCTAAATTGAAGGCTATTTGACATTTTAAATGATCTAATGGCCGATGCTGCTGCTGCAATTCGTTGATCATTAGTTGTTCTTGATCAAGATTAAACGGATGTACAGAATGACTCTCATAAACTTGTTTTAATAAATTGCTTTTACATTAAATAAAGATAAAGCAGGTTAAGTTAAATGTACAAATAATTATAAAATGCTATAGACTGAATAAGATTGCAGTTTCACATTTTGCGCATTACAAAGTGAATTTTTTTTACATGCAATGATACAAAAAAAATCAAATAAGATTTGTAATGAAAAAATACGTAGAAAAATAAGAATGATGTAACCCCACAGCACATCTCACTGAGCATCACGCTCGCAGCATCTAACAAATTTATTATAACCAATAGGATACACTCCTGCATTTAATGCGGCTGCAATTTTTTTAGTTTTATTTTTTAGTTTTTAGTTTTACTCAAATTGTATGAAAGCGAGTAAAGGCGGCTCCCTTTAAAAATCACTGAAGTTGTCAATTAATGAAGCTCTTTTTTACATCGTGTGCACTTTGTTGATTATAATGAGAGAACTTGAGCTTAAACGTGAGGATGTTATATTAATCCGGCCCTTCTTTTCAGTTTTAATGATTTAGCTACATCGAGGCCAGGTTTAATTTATTCGTTTGTTTTAGTTAGGCATAATGGGAGCGAAATTATACAGTGCCTCACGTTTTGCTAAAATAAAGGAAAGAATTCATAAAACACACAACAATTTCTTAATCAGTGAACATATCTTTTTCCCAGGTAGTTCTCTGTCAAAATAAAGACAGGTAACGAATAGCCTAACAAAGTATGTGCATGACAAATGCATGCTGTTCTATTAAAGGAATTGTAAAATATAAACTAAAAATGTACTTGTGATAAGTAATGTGAGAATATTGACATTTTACATATAAATCCATGTAGCCTAGCCTACTGAAATAGGCTACCACTTTTAATGCTCCGATGCAAAGTAAACCACCATTTCTTTAATATAACACATGATTCATATTGTATAAATAGTACTGCACACGTTAAATGTTTCAAATCTCAAATTGTAATACTATGTGTGTAGCTTAAAGTAAATATATGCACAGGCTCAAAGGCTTGACATTTATCCTGCTGAATTCGTGCTAAGAAACACACATAACTTCATAAATTAGCAAAGCTGATGGCTATTTGTGAAAATGTGCTTTGATGCGTTCGATTGATAACTTCGTTAAAGCGCCACTCAGCGGTCAAAAGCTGCAAATGCACTTTGCAGACGCAGCGGCGGCGGTGCCTATGGCGGTAAAAAGCACACTTTGGTTGGCCACCTACTGTACCTTGATTTTCAGATTATGATTTTTAAAACATAAGCGCAAATCCCATGTTTCTGTAGGAAGAACTTTAATCTAACATAAATAATTGTAACAGTGCTGCAGTGCACCCCCAAGGATAGGAATTTTAACTATAAAACAAGGGTCCAGTTCAGGCGCCAGGTGGAATTAATCTACCAAATAGAATTACTAGAATTCAAATGAACACTTCCTAACCCAGGATCACTCAAACCACCAGCTACACATAAAAATGAAAACACAAGTGCAATGCAAGTAAATCAATCAGTAAAGAATCAAACCATTCAAAAAGTAGTTGTGAAGACGTGTTGAATATATTATATAACGAAACAGTTCCATTTCCATTTACTGGCAACATTTCAAACAAGCCAGGCAGTTTCTCTCAACATAATGGAAACCTGTCGTCCTGGCCGGACAATCCTGACAACGGCGCATGCTGCAGAACATGCCATCAAAATCCAGATCAACGGCAAGTAATCCTTTTCGAAACAAACACTCCTTATTCACAAAGTCTATAGTGCAGGTGATTTCGCCTGCTCGCGGCTCTTACTCCGAGTTGACTTCGGCCTCACTCGCTTTCCGCTCACTGTCATACACCACTTCGTCTCGCAACACCACTCCTTTATATCCATTCAAAATTCCCTCACTCATTTGTACCTTCATCTTGATTGGCTCACACACCACCTTGTGTGGTTCTCTTAGAATCAGTCACATAATGCTGTTGCAAAAAAATACCCAGTTCATAGAAAGTGTCCCTTATTATTTGATTTAGTTATATTATTGAAGATCTCTAAAGATTTTTCCAATTACAACAAACAAAATCTAAAACTATTTACCTTCAGCATCATTAATGAAGAATGAAGAATAAAGACCAACCTGTTTGTTGTTCAGTATCTTCAGAGTGTTTGAATCTGCAGGGCTCTAGATCTCTCATCTCCTCTTTAATAAACTCAGTCTTTACAGATTTCTTCCTGATGCTTTGATGCTCATCTGCATCTGTAAACTGATGGGAATATTCCAGCTGAATTTCTGTGTGGAAGAAGCAGATTTGTCATAATCAACAAGAAATCAAAGAGGCACTGTAAATTTTTATATCACTATATTAAAAGAGTGTAACACTGCACTCACAAAAGTGCTAATTCACACAGTCTATGCATTTCTGTTGTTTGTCTTTCTAAATAACAGTAAGAATGAAAAATGAAAGCATAAACACAAATCTGATGACACCCATCATCATTTACACCTACAGATAAATAACTACACGAGCATGTGTGAAAATCCTCCTGAGACCCAGAAAAAAAAGTTTTGTGAATTTATTAGGCTATTTTTTCATGTCATTACATTGTTTAGAGCTGCTGAAGCCGTTTTGACACAATCTGTACTGTACACAATCTGTATTGCATTGCTATAACAGTTACATTAATAATACAATAAAATTCTATATGAAAATCCCACATTTCTGACACAATACCTCAAAAAAAACAAAAAAACAACAACCTTACAGCTTGTTCTGCAGTAAATAGTTAATGCCGTAAACTTCAAGTATACAGAGTCCTTGTTTCTTGGGCTTTATTTTAATTTAAAAAAAAGCACTGTTTCTAACATTGATCCAGTCAGTCGGTCATATTTATTTATAAAGCATGTTTAAAAACAACAGCTGTTGGCCAAAGTGCTGTACAAAATTAAAATATATACCAAAATTACAAAATAAAACACAGCAACAGATAGTACACTACAGTTATGCCACTGTGCTTACTTGTGACCATAAGCAACAGTAAATAAATACTTTAAGAAGAGACTTAAAATCAGCGTATGTTGGTGCAGATCTTATATAGAATGGCAAATTGTTCCAAAGCTGTGGAGTAGCCACTGAAAAGGCACGATCACCTTTCGATTTCAAGCACGTCCTTGGAACAGTCAACTGAAGACTACTAGATGATCGAAGTTCCCTGGAGGCAGTACAGTGGAACAGGAGATCGGAGATATATGACGGAGCCAGTCCATGCACACCCTTATAAACAAACAGCAATGTTTTCAAATGGATACGATATTTAACTGGGAGCGAGTGGAGAGAGATCAGCACTGGTGAAATATGTTCCCTCTTTCTTGTTCCAGTTAACAATCTAGCGGCAGCATTTTGAACAATTTGAAGACGTGACAATAGGGACTGTGAAACACCCAAGTACAATACATTACAATAATCTACTCTGGATGAGATAAAAGCATGTATCACAGACTCCACGTCTCTTAATGTTAAGAATGACTTCATCTTTGCAATATTCTTTAACTGATAAAAACAACTTCTAACCACCGCATTGATCGGTTTATCAAAAGTCAAAGCAGAGTCAAAAGTAATGCCTAAGTTCCTGACATGTGAATGAAGATTACCAGATAGAGGTCCCAGTTTACTGGCCACAACCTCTGTAGAAGCAGGGGAGCCAAAGAGTTAGACCTCAGTCTTAGACTCATTTAACTGGAGGAAGTTGGCAGACATCCACTGTTTAACATCTCTCAGACAATCAATCAGACACTGTAAACTGGAGACATCCTTTGGGTGTAAGGGAACATAACTGAGTATCATCTGTGTAACAGTGGTATGAGACATTGTGCTTCTTAAATATAGCATACAAAGAAAATGGAACAGGACCCAAAACTGAGCCCTGTGGAACTCCATACAAAACTGGTGCACAAGATGAAGAATATTTGCCAGTCTCTACCAAGAAGGTTCGATCCTTTAAATAGGATACAAACCAATTTAAAACACGACCTCAAATCCCGATTTTCTGTAAGCAATTTAAAAGAATGACATGATCGAGAGTGTCAAATGCTGCACTGAGATCCAGCAAAATTAAAGCAGCACAATTGCCAGAATCGACAATCAACAAGTCATTTAATACTTTTAGCAATGCAGATTCTGTACGGTGTTGAGGTCTGAAACTGGACTGATATTTATCAAAGTTACCATTTTCCTCTAGGAAAGAGGAAAGCTGATTAAACACAACCTTCTCCAAAACTTTTGATAAAACCTGTAATTTAGAGATGGGACAGCAATTATTAAAAACTGTTGGCTCAAGATTTGGTTTTTTGAGTAGCGGCTGCACAGTGGCATGCTTGAAATAAGATGGGACTATTCCACTCATTAAGCTGTTATTAATTATTGACAGTAAACTAGGACTAATAGTGTCAAGTCTCTCTAATAACAGACGAGGAGGAACGACATCCAAAGAACAAAAAGTGGGCTTCATTTTACGAATAATTTGCACCAAGTAACTGTGAGACACTGGAGTAAATTCAGATAAATATGTAGAAACTGATGTGGACTGAGAGAAGTCCAGAGAGGATGGAACAATACATGATCTTATAACATCAATCTTGTCAGTAAAAAAACTTAGTTTTCACAGGCCATAGGAGACAAATCTGGATAGAAATTAGACATCGGATTTAGCACACTATTAATGGTATTAAATAATATTTTTGGACTGTGAGCATTTTTACCAATGATATCAGAGAAATAATTCGCCTTTGCAATCCTAAGAGTTTTTTGACTGTTAATCATACACTCTTTGATGCAATCATATGATATTTGTAATTTATCCCTCTTCCACTTCCTTTCCGCTTTTCTCCATTTCTGTCTAATCGCCCTAGTTTCATCATTAAACCAAGGATGTACACAACTTCTAGTTTCTTTCAATTTAAAAGGGGCAACAGCATCAAGTATATTTGAACATAGCCCATTAAACTTATTAACCAGCTCGTCAGGATTAGCTCCAAGACAGTTAGACTCTATTTCATGAGTTATAGGGAAAGTAATATAAGCATCTAAAAGTTTTTGAGATGTGGTTGAGTTAAAAGAGCGAGTATATCGGCCTGCCAAGGCACAGTATAGTACAGGGCTAGGAACAGCTATGTTAAAAATAATAGACTTATGATCAGACAGAAAAAAAATCTTTTATAAGTACATCACTAACTAAAAGGCCATAAGATCAAATTAAATCAAGTGTGTGCCCTTGGTTATGAGTGGGACCAACAACAGATTGTGCAAGATTGAAGGTGTTGATAATTTGTAGAAACTCTTTAACCATAGGCTTCAAGGAACAACAAATATGTTAAAATCACCCAATATCAAGAGCCTATCTGCATTTGGCACAACAGAAGATTAAAAATCTGAGAACTCACTTATAAAATCCTCATTGTACTTGGGGGGGGGGGTCTATAAACAAGTATACATAACAGTGGATTATAGCCGTGCATCTTAAATAACTTAACTTCAAAGCTAGAAAACAAATCTGAGGCAAGTAGATGGCATTTTAAATTATTTCTAAAGATAGTAGCTAAGCCAAGACCAACTGATCTTGACGTGTTAAAAAAGTTATAATCTTTAGGACAAACTGTAGTAAACTGTAGTTAGGACAAGCACTGTAGTAACGTTTTGTGCAGAAAAACAAGACAAATATACTCAAAGAGAACACAGACACCAGATGACGGCTTGCCAAACTCCACACTGGCGCCATCTTGGAATCGCCATATTAGAATGATTCATGTAGGATTATGTGACACTAAAGACCAGAGTAATGGCTGATGAAAATTCAGTTTTCCATCACAGAAATATATTTTAAAGTATAGTAAAATACTATTTCACAATATTATTGTTTTTTGTGTTTTTGATCAAATAGGCTAAATCCAGGCTTGATGAGCATAAGAGACTTCTTTCAAAAGACATTTTAAATAGTAATGTTTCCAAACTTTTGTCCTGTATAAGTAGAAATATACAAAATTTAAAATTTAATGTTGTATAAATAAAAAGGTTAGAATCATATTTTGTTTTTCATATTTGGCCTCCAACATGAATTTTGCCTAGGGCCTCCTAATATCTAGAACTGGTCCAGGCCTACACTCCAGGTCAAATAAAAGCCATAATTAGGAAAATCATATGACATTCTTCGGAAATATCATTCATTTCTGTAGAGCTGTAATGTGAATAAGAATCAAATAACTGAGTTCAGCTTTGAGAAAGAAACCAACCTGTTTGTTCCTCAGTATCTTCATGTTTGATGCTGAATACTTCTGCAATCCTAATGTCTTCACTCTCCTCTTTAATAAACGCCATCTTTATAATAGTGTGCCACGTGGATGTTTTTCTGTGAGTTTGGACAAGATGAGAATAATTAACAGAAGGAAAATAAATCCAAACTATGTGTTACTCGTGTGTGCATGCACTATGCTAAAAAAAAAACGTTCAGAAATGTTATACAAAGCATTACAATGTTACATTCAGTAATAAAACATTCGTTTAAGAGTTCTCCTTAGAAGCATAAAATTGCCTGAACAGAAATACAAACCTTTCTTCAGCCAAATCACAACAGAGCAGGAGCACGGCACAGCCTTATGATGTCATATCTCCCCTCCAAAATAAAAGTCCCCCTCACACGCTAAAATCAGAAATGTGCAAACATATTTACATGCAAATAATAAAACATATCAACGATGTTCAGAGTTAAAGTCTAGGTGAAATACATATTTATTTTTTTGTTGTTACATTAAAATAGAAAACTAAAAATAAATAAATGCACTTAAAAAAATAACACTAATAAAAGAGAAAGTAATAAAAAAAGAAGAAGAAGTTTTATTTATATAGTGCCTTTCCATTGCTCAAGGTCACTTTACATAGTGCTATACAAAACATTTACATACCCAAAAGACAATACAAACACAAAGACCAAATAAAGCCACATTATCCAAAATGCAAATTAAACAGATACGTTTTGAAGCTAGACAAAGAAGATGAGTTACGAAGTGTAAGGGGTAGCGAATTCCATAATTTCAGAGCATTGACACTGAATGACCTACCACCTACAGTGGACAGCCGATAACGAGGAATGGACAAAAGACCAAGCTCAGATGATCTGAGGGACCGGGGTGGAGAGTAGGAGTACAGTAGGTCAGACAGATATGGAGGTGCAAGACCATTTAATGCCTTAAATGTTAGAAGTAATATCTTAAAATGTATACGAGATGGCACAGGTAGCCAGTGAAGATTGTGCAGTAAGAAGTAGTGCTGCTGAGTTTTGAACATACTGTAACCTTGCAATAAGTTTTTTAGGCAGACCAAGAAATAGAGCATTGCAATAATCCAGACGTGATGTGATTAATGCATGAATTAAGATTTCAGCATCAGCTAGAGTCAGAGAAGATCGAAGACGTGCAATATTACGAAGATGGAAAAAAGAGGTTTTAACAACAGAAGAAATGTGAGAGGCAAAAGATAGAGATGAGTCAAATAAGACACCAAGATTACGGACAGATGAGGAAGGCTTAACATGAACCCCGTCAATTTCAAAGGACAGGTCCATCCTTTTGACTGAGGTAGCAGAGCCAATCATCAATATTTCAGTTTTGTTATTATTTAGCTTAAGGAAATTCAAGGACAGCCAATGCTTGATATCCCTGATGCATGCAGTAAGTGAGTTGGGCAGTGATGACCTATCAGAGCTGGTGGTTAGGTAAATTTGAATGTCATCAGCATAGCAATGAAATTGAAGTCCATGCTTGCTTATGATGTCACCAAGTGGATATATGTAAATGATAAACAGAAGTGGTCCAAGAACTGAACCTTGAGGAACACCCTGTGAAACTGGAGCAGTGGCAGATTTATACCCTTGTAAGGTGATATAATATTTTCTGTCGCTAATGTAGGAAATAAGCCAGGAAAGAGCTGAGCCAGTGATACCGATATCAGAGAGACGAGAGATGAGTATTTCATGGCAGACTGTATCAAATGCAGAGCTTAGATCGAGAAGAATCAAGATGTTTATTAACCCAGAATCCATGGACAGAAGAATGTCATTAACCACACAAAGAAGAGCAGTTTCAGTGCTATGTGATGAACGAAATCCTGACTGAAACGGTTCAAAAAGGCCATTAGCATCTAAGTAAGATCTTAATTGTGAAGCCACAACTTTTTCAAGAATTTTACTTAAGAATGGTAAATTTGAGATTGGCCTATAATTGTTCATGTCTAGATGGTCAAGAACCGTTTTTTTTAAGTATGGGGGTCACCACAGCCATTTTTAGTTCTGCTGGAACAATGGCAGAAGCTAAACTACAGTTAATCATATGTGTTATGAAAGGTTCAACCTCATGAACACACATCTTAAGCAAAACAGTAAGTGTAGGATCAATCTGGCAAGATGTAGAATTTGACTTCACAATTAGATCTCTTGTGGCAGCAGAAGTAGTGAGAGTAAAAGAAGAAAGAGAGTATGTTGGGTGAGCCGAGTCAGCTGACATCAAATGAACATTTGAGTCAGCTGTATGAGGGGTGTCTTTGGAAATAGATTCAGTGATTGACTTCAATTTGTCTGAAAAGTAATGAGAAAAGTTATTCACAAGCTCCTCAGAGCCAGACATAACATGTTGTGGAGGATTAGTGAGTTTGTTGACCATAACAAACAGAGATTTGGGCCTGTACATGGAATTCTTAATAGTACAAGAGACATATGAAGATCTTGCAGCATTGAGGGCTGTACGGTAATTGAGCAAATGTTCTTTCAAAGCTGAAGAATGCACACTGAGTCCAGTTTTCCTATACAGTTTTTCCAAGCGTCGTCCCATAGCTTTCATTGCTCGAAGTGCAGGAGTGAACCAGGGTGAAACGTGTGTAGATGGAACCAATCTAGTTTTAACAGGAGCATGTTTCTCAAGTATGTGAGAAATGGTATTATTATAGATACTGCATATTTCTGATGGACAGTTGGATAATAAACAATCAAACAAGGTAGAAACCCTTATTGAATCAGAAAAACAGATGGATCCACAGAACAGATTTTACGATAAGTGAGCATTTTTTTCACAGGTGATGTAGAAATTGGAAAACTAAAACTGAAGTTTAGTAGTTTGTGATCTGAAAAAGCAAAATCAGTTCTACTAACAAGAATATTATTTAAACTAGATGTACATATAAGATCCAATATATGACCCCTGGAGTGAGTAACAAAAGTTACATGTTGAGTTAGACTGAAACAGTCCAGAACAGACACCAATTCGTTGCATTGTACAGTGTTTTCATGTATATTAAAATCACCGAGAAGAGGTAAAGTTGAATAACTAGCACAGACAAGAGTAAGTAACTCACTAATCTCAGAGAAAAAATCTGAATGAAGTTTTGGAGGTCGATAAATTAAGATTACAGCCATTGCTGTTTTGCCAGTCATTTTCAATGCAAGATATTCAAAAGATGCAACGTCATGGAACTCTATCTTAGATATGTTGATACTCTCACGACAAACTACAGCCAACCCTCCACCTCTACGATGGAGACGAGGTTGAGATAAATAGATATACCCAGGTGGTGTTAGGAGGTTTAGATGAAAAAAGTCATTAGGCACCTGCCAGGTTTCCGTCAAAAGTAGCATGTCCAGGTTTGCGTCAATGATAATGTCGTTTAGCACTGATGCCTTATAAGTTAAAGAGCGAGTGTTCAATAGCGCACATCGCATATCTGAAGATGCAACATTGCAGTTCCCAAGGACGGGATCAACGCATAATGGTCTCAGAATTCCAGAGTTGATTACACGATTTTCCTGTTGTGCTTTCCTAGAAGCATGGGTGTTGGTACAGATAACCGGAATACTATTTGAAGACGAGCAGTGATAAATCTGAAGTTTCTTCCGTGAACGGTGTATGTAGCGGGGTCGGCGTAAAATTCCAACTTGTTCACACCGTTTATAAGTGTCTGAAGTCAAGCGGAGAGATCCTTTTAAGGTTCTAAGTTGAGCAGAAGAAAATTGCAACGCCATCTCGGGAGAAGTCCCTTTGTTAACATCAGCCAAAAACAGCGCAAAAAGACCGAAAATCAAAGCCTGCAAATGGTTACACGTCGACATGACCAAAAGCCAATGAAGCCCACACGACTTATCGATTTAACTACGTTAGCCAGAACCATATCGAATCCACAATCCACACAATCCACAGAAGGGAAGGCTACCCAACCATACCGAGGATTGACAACACAAAATGATAAAGAGAGTGGAGACTCACTGTATCAGATGTCGAGGAGGATTTGGAAAGAATGGAGAGGGCTCGCAGCCGAACAGTGTGAAAGGATCAAAAAAAAGGCCAGGTCAGTCATCCAAGTATAATTGAGTGAAGTCCAAAATAGTCCAACAAATAAAAAATAAAAAATGATCCAAGTAATCCAGATCAGTTGAGTCCAGCAGAAAAATATCCAAAGATGTATCAACAAATAAGCAAACAAACAAACAGATACCAGCGTGAAGCGGCAGCGCAAACGCGCCAGCGTTCTCACACCGGAAGTGCCAGTGCTGTAGTGTTTTTGCAGTGAGTGCACATGACTGCCAAGAGCATTGTTATGCGAAATATAGTGGAAATAGTTAAGTAAGTACATTCTCATCAGAAGATAATGGAAAATTAGGAGATACTGAGACAAAGAGACAAAGTATTAGGTGCACTTAAAACTGAATTCTACAAATCAATACAAAACTGAAACTTACTAGCTGGAATGAAAAGGGCTTAATCAGACAAACTAAGAGTTTGCAGAGTTTATATGTAAGCTACAAAGGGCTTCCGAATTTTAGAGAATGGTGTAGTCGGCTGGTGAAAAGAAAGTCAAATTGTTTCAAGTTTCTAATGTTTTTAATGAAATATAGAGTGTCTTAAATCCACCAAGAGTGTTATGGGAGTTAAGGAATTTCCCAGTCAAGCAAAATTTGTCGTCTGGCCAACAATGTGAGGAAAGCAATAAAATCAGCAAAATAGTGAGGGCAAAGAATAATTAGTAGGCAGGACACCAACTAGGCCAATGATAGGAGAGGATTGAATATTAAATGAAGAAATAGCTGAAAGAGAATTGAAAACAGACAACCAAAATGAGGAGAGGGCAGGACAGGACCAAAACATGTGTATTATCTCCAGTTTCATCTTCCGGGGCCGCCGTGAGTGGCATTTATTATCATTGTCATTTATTCTATGGATATGGATTTTTTGTGTTTTTGATTATCATTTATCCTATGGATATGGATTCTTACACTCCGAAACTCATTTATTCAAGAAATTAACTGCTTGTACTGAAAACAAAGTCCCATGGTGGTGTGATTCCCCATTTACCTGATGAGGTGAGGAAGCCGTATCATGGCTGCAGAACTAGCACTAAGATAAAGGCTAAGCGGCTAAGTAAGAAGTGGCAATACAAGCCTACGGTACCTTCTGTGATCAAGGGGAATGTGAACTCAATGCCGAACAAGATCGACAAACTGGCTGTGCTGGTGAAAAATGTCAAGATCTACAGAAAGTGCCATTTGTTGTGCTTCTGTGAAACGTGGTTCACAACTAGCATCCCGGATGCTAATGTTGAGCTACCCAGCTTCAGCACAATCAGGGCGGATAGAGACACTAAAGCTTGTGGGAAGCGGAGAGGACGAAGACTCGCTATATACGTGATCGATTGCTTCAGTCTGTCCCTTCAGTCTGTCCCTGTTTGTTGTGCTGCTGAGAGGTTTGCGATTGTAGCTCCGCTTTTTTATTGAATCTTTACCTTACTTTCACTCTCTGTTGT
>JAFVLL020027596.1:0-20303 GCA_021397915.2 Tor tambroides
TTTTGATGATGTTATGCACTGTAGATGATGAGATTTGCAAAGCCTTTGTAATTTGATGTTGAGGAACGTTGTTTTTAAAGTATTCCACAATCTTTCTATGCACTCTTTCACAGATTGGAGAGCCTCTGCCCATCTTTACTTCTGAGATACTCTGCCTCTCAAAGACATCCCTTTTATGTTACAGACCTGATGTCAATTAACTTAGTTTCTAGATGTTCTCCCAGTTGAATCTTTTGAACCTTTGTTGCCCCCATGCCAACTTTTTTGAGACCTGTAGCAGGCATCAAATTTGAAATGAGCTCATTTAGTGGATAAAAGTGTAAAATTTCTCCGTTTAAACATTTGTTATGTTATCTGTGTTCTATTGTGAATAAAACATTGGCTCATGTGATTTGAAAGTCTTTTAGTTTTCATTTTATTAAAATTTAAAAAACATTCCAACATTTCCAGAATTCGGGTTGTATAAGTAACTATATATAAGTGAAGTAACTTTTTAAATACATGTCAACTGATTCTACTAACCTAACCTAAAAGTCTACTAATACACTAATGAGTTAGTTGACATGTACAGTAGTTGCAAAGTTACTTTTAGTTATAGATGTCTAACGTGGACTATTGAAATAAAGTGTAACCCCTTCACTTTTTGAGCCATATTAACTATGGACATGTTTCATTAACATTTGAAAACCACAAATTATACAAATAATTTTTCTTACTTTCAAACAATATATCTATTGTCTAAGCAAAACTTATTCTTGTGAAATGTTTTGTTTAAGTGTTTTTTTTCCCTTTAAAAATAAATGCCACCTGCTTTGACTTTTTATTGCAGACATTAAGCATTTTGGGTGTGGATTAAATGTCCAAATTACTTTCTTGTGTCACTGTAAATTCAAAGCATGTGCTTTTTTTTTGTTTGTTTTTGAGCAAGAGAAAAAAGGAATGAAAAAAAGTACAAAATGTAAACAAAACCGGATTATAGTATGTCTACATTTACTGCATGACTTGTCTCTAATTACTGGTCTGATCATAGTTTTGCATTGGTTTTGGGAGATCCTACTCTCAACCAAAGGCTTCATGTTGTGTGTGAACACTGTGCCCTGATTACAAGTTCTTTCCACATTATACTTCTTCATTTTCCTCAGATTGTTATTTAAAAGTCAGCTACTGACCGCATGCAGTGCATCAGTACGGAGGGATCCACCAATTTTCACGCTGATGTCTCTGTAGGAAGGCAGGTTGACGGTACACTGCACTGGCACCGTCAGGGTGTTGGAGTAGTTCTGTGCAAAGGAGCAAGGAGCAGTTCTCTCACAAACAGACAATCTTACTGATGAAACCCAGCTGCTTGTGGTGGGAATCTGATGTGCATTAGAGTTGCATTACAAAACTCCCTACCTCAGACATACAAGAATCTTCAAAAACAATAACATTTCTAGAGCTGGTTGAAGATGAACTAGATTTACCATTAATTTATGACACAATTTATTAAACTCAAGTGGCTTTAAACAAAGTACAAAACCAACTATTTTTCAGCGAAGTGCTTTGTTGCGCATTAAATCAACACCTCATATCTGAAAGCCCCTAAATCAGGCAAACTATAAAGCACCATAACAACACAAGCCAGACTTTTATGAAGTGCTGAAGTACAAGTCTAAAATGTGGCACACAGAGACTTTAAGCCTGTGCAGAGTCGTGATGTTAGCCTTACCAGTCGTGATGTTCGTGAGAGGTCCTCTGGAGACGCCCGACTGTGTGCCACATGCTGAGGGGGGATACAATGACTTCCACCTACCTGATGGAAAAAAGGCACAAAGCACTTTTAAGACAAAAAAGACACAAATCACTATTAATATCATTCCTGTAGCTCAAACAGTAGCGCATGATGCTAGCGATGCCAAGATAATGGGTTCTACTCCAAGAGAATTCATGAACTGATAAAATGTATATCTTGAATGATATGTGCAGTAAGTCACTTTAAAAGGTTCTGCCAAATGCATAAATGTAACTGTAAATATCAGTTTAAAACTATTTGAATAATTAGAATAGATTAGAATATTTAGATTTAAGCAATCGACACATGGCAAATGAAAACAAAATGTGTTTTAAAATCAGATTGAAATATAAAAAATGTTTGATATCATCCAAATGGATGCAATCATAGTCTGAAGCTAAAAAAAAAAATCAACTCAAATCTGCAAACTGGCTCTGACTTTCGGCAACTAGTACTGACTCATCTGACTCATAAACTGTAAATCAGGCAAAAGCCATGCAGTGTATTCCAGCCTTTAAAAATATGTTTGGGAATCTAAGGCAAATTGTAATAACGAGTAAAACTACAAGTCTACAGTAGTTGTGTCCTCCTCACCTGGTCAATATGGAAATCTCTGATCTGCAGAAGTTGATTGCCATTTTTCGTGACCTCAGGGATTGCAATGTACAGTTGCAGATCTTGGATTGGAAAATAACCAAGGTTCTGGATCTGTGATGCATAGAGAAAACATGTTTGGTTAGTTCGAAACATGAGGGCCCTCCTCTCTTTAGTTATGATAGCAAGGAAGTTGACCTCACCTGAAAGGTAAAGTTGAACGGAGGGTTGAAATCACTAGGTTCCTCTAGAGAGAGGTCAGGTTTAAGCTCGTATCGGGTAGGGTAAAAATCCCTGAGAGAATCAAAGTGTCTTGTAACTATTCCAACTTCCACAATCACACATATTGATTAGAGCATTCAAACAAACACACATCTATCTCACCTTGTGAAGAGCAGATCAGCTTCGTATTTCAGAGTGTAGAATATGTCATTTATGTTATCGTGTAGGACAACTTCCTCACCCTCACTGCAGAGACATAAGAATAGGCATGAGAAACCTCCCAGGCAGTTATGCTCACCCTGTGATTCACTGCGCAGTGACACTTGGCTGCATATATCAGGAGTTTAACATTCCAGCTCAGGCATCTTCGGTGTCCAGGATCCTTTTCCCTCAGTTTCATAACATTCCAAACCATCAGCAATGTTCTAGACACTTTAACTGAGACCACATCTAGCAGATTTCAATGTGGCCATTTAGTCATCCAGTGATCAATGTGTATTTTTGTTGTTGTTGTTTTTGTTTTGTGCTCCACAGGATAAAACTGTGCTCCAAAAATAAAACTGAATTTTTTAAGCAAATCATCTGCCTGAAATCGAATTTCCTTCTGGATTTTTCTGAATATTATAATAATGTTTTTTAATCGTAAGATTTAAAAAAAAAAAAAAAAAAAAAAAAAAAATCACAGTTTTTCAGTTTCATCTATATTCTTAATTGCATTGTACACATATTTTTCATATCCAAACATTTCCAACATCTCAGACAAAGCATGTCCTACCTGGTAACCTCCAAAATGATCCGTACGTGATCCAGCAGCACAGAGTGACTGAATTCAAATTCCAAACGAAATGTTACCTGGGGAGTCAGAATGAATGAATGAATGAATGATGCATTTATATAGCGCTTTATTGTGTATTGCTGTACACCCAAAGCGCTTTACAATCATGTGGGGGGTCTCCCCTCAACCACCACCAGTGTGCAGCATCCACTTGGATGATGCAACGGCAGCCACAGGACAACGGTGCCAGTGCGCTCACCACACACCAGCTACAGGTGGAGAGGAGAGAGAGTCATAGAGCCAATCAAGTGGATGGGGATTATTAGGAGGCCATGATAGACAAGGGCCAGTGGAGGGAATTTGGCCAGGACACCGGGGTTACACCCTTACTCTTTTACGAGAAGTGCCACAGTGACCACAGAGAGTCAGGACCTCGGTTTAACGTCTCATCCGAAAGACGGTGCTTTTTACAGTATAGTGTCCCCGTCACTATACTGGGGCGTTAGGACCCACACAGACCACAGGGTGAGCACCCCCTGCTGGCCTCACTAACACCTCTTCCAACAGCTACCTAGTTTTCCCAGGAGGTCTCCCATCCAGGTACTGACCAGGCTCAACCCTGCTTAGCTTCAGTGGGCAACCAGTCTTGGGCTGCAGGGTGATATGGCTGTGGCTAAGAAATAATGTTTAATCAAAGTGTTTTTGCCACTCCTTATAATTTCTTGCATGCTACTGTTAGTTTTTCTTTCATCCATTCTAACTTCACAGACATGCTCAAAAATTAGCTCATCCCTAGATTTTGGATTCCTTGCCTCCAAAATTCAAATTTATACCCTGATCACATCCAAAACTAACATTTTTAAAGATAAACTAATATTTTCCAGGGCAAACAGCCTGACTGGATATACAAGACTGACACAAACAGGCCAAGACCCTTTACGCTAGTCTGCCTCTAGCCTTTTTCTACAGACCAATAACATCATTTGTGTGGAAGAAGAGGCTTTCCACTGCTGCAGGCTATTCTCTGAGCAGTCTAACCACCGCATGAGGTATTAACTTCCATATCCTGTATATACATCACTTCATTGTGACAAAACACAGACACAGATGATATACAGACTCTCGCAATGAACATCTGCTGCAGTTCATGGAGCAATGGCTCTAGCCACCACTTCAGTGGTAATCCAAGTCTCCATGCAGTTTACAAAATGAATGCTTGTCTTTTTCTTTGTTATTTGATATTTGATAATGTTCTGTAAGTCTGATCAAATGAAAGCATTTGTCTTTGTGTCATTCCAAAATTGTTGGACTTTATTTCTAAAAGAAGATAATTTGAAGAATGTTTCAAATGTAAGGTCTAAAACAACATGGTACCCAAAATAATAAATAGTGTCTTTTGCATTTAGCAGAAAAAGAAAGTCATACAGGTTTGGAATGACATGTAAACAATGACAGAATGTTCATTTTTGGGTGAACTATCCCTTTAAAGCACAAGAGCTGGCTTTTAGTTTTATTTTTGCTTAGAGAAATGGAAGCATTTGGACACAGCTATAACTACGTGGGCAAACTCTTCATTCCCCCTTGGTGAGTAGTAGCACAAAGCAGCATGGAAAATCCTTTTTACATTCTCTCCTCCTGAGTTCTCCTCCTTTTATTCCACTTTCGCCCCATCACATACTGTTCTGAGCTGAACCAGGCTCCCAAGTGGGCCAATAAAATCTCTCCCTGTAGCCACAAGTGTAGCTCCAATGACCCCCAAACCTCAAGAAAATGAATCAGGACTCTGTGAGAAGCTACTGACCCGTTTCCTTTCAAAGCATTGCCCTAGCACAGGACATACTTCTGTGGTCCAGGCCGTGTGATTGATAGGCTTTGTATGGACGTAGTAACCGTATGGTAAAAGTATTCTCGCATTACATTCTTGCCTCATGTTTTCTTTTTCTGAACACAAGCTTAAGGGTCAGCAGAAAAAAGGACACTAAGTGAATCATTCTGTAACTTCAGGGTGCTGGTGACCTTGTGAGTATGTTTATGACCTGTGATGTAAAGACTTGGTATTTCTGTGATAGATCCTGACAGTTCTGCAGATGGGTAATATGAGAAAGTCTATATATAGTTTTTGACTGTGTTGTCCAATATGTTTGTGTAAGCAAGGCTTTCTAGAACACAGACAGCTACTGTATATAAATTCCTCATTCGTTGATTCATTCATTCACAGCTAGTGTTGTCCCTGGAGTAACCTCTAAATGTCTAGTGTTGCTGAACATGGCAATAAAACATCTTTTAGGATTATAAAATACATAATTCTGCATATATAATAATATGCAGTGCACATCAGCTGGAGTGCAGTATGCTAAAAGCATTGGTTACTAAATTACGTTTGACTTGGCTCAGGCTCCTGAAAAACATCACACCAACCATATATTTAGACAGACATTTAGACAGGTTTAGTGAAACTACATGCTAATTCTTTACATACATTTCAAAAGCTTTTTAAATAAATACTTTCAATTTAATGCATCTTCTGCAAGGATGCATTAAATTAATCAAAAGTAATGACATTTTAATTGCTACAAAATATTTCAGTTTCAAATAAATGCTGTTCTTTTCATCAAAGAATCCTGAAAAAAAGTGTCATTGTTTCCACAAAAATATTAAGCAGCACAACTGTTTTCCACATGTGGCATTAGTCATGTGACACTGAAGACTGGAGCAATGGCTGCTGAAAATTAAGCTTTGTATCACAGGAATTTTAAGATAATTTTAAACCATATAATAGAAATCAGTTATTTTAAATTGTATTTAATGCTATTTTTACTGTATGTTTGATCAAATAAATGCAGTCTTTGTAAGCATTAAAGACTTCTTTAAAAACATTCCAAACTTCTCCAAACCAAATCTTCTGATGAATTGTGTAGTTACAGTAACCTCACTGGAGAACTAATTTGGCACAAAAAGCTTTATTAAAATGCCAGTATTGGTTTAAGAGTGAATATACAGTTGTTATTTTGGGCTACAGCTTTCTGATATGATTCAGTGTAAATGCATAAATGTGGCAATAACAACTCACCTGTGACTTTGCTCTCATAAAGGGTGCACTAATATTGCAAGATTTCTCATATTTTTGTCTGTTCTCACTGCGGCAGTCTATGTGTATTTCAGAGTTATCCTATAAATAGAGACAGAGAGAACAACCTGATTTAACTTTACATTCACAATTACTATTGCAGATGCATTCCTAAAAGGTCATTAGTATCAATCAAGATCTGAATGGACAATGGAACAAACCAACCAATCAATCCTTATCAGGTATCAAACAACCAAACATAAGCCATCAGAGTGATGTTGTACCTTCACTATAAGGCTGGAGAAGCGTAGGTTTGGAGTGTTAGTGATGTTAAGCTGAGCTCCATATGCATTCTCCCCTCTGTTTTCCAGACGTACATCTACTACCATCCTCTTCCTGGATCCCTCTATAATGCGTTCAGAAGGTTCTGCTGGCGTCTGACTCCGACATAATAGACTGCCTGCTCGAAACGCCTGGGCACAGAACTGCCTGTGGAAGAAGTGAGGGGCATGAGCATGTGTACGCGTGAGTGTTTTAGCATATGTGTGTGAGCTTTATCTTACTTGCGATTCATTAGATCAGTCTGAGATTGTAACACCAAGTCTGGAACACAGTGGTCATCTTCGTCACACCCGTTCCAGAAGGGAAGCTGGAGAAAATTTTTTAGATGTAATTATTGCTATTACATATATGTGTTTTAACATACTTCATAATGAATGCATAGTGCGTGTTAATGTTATTAACAAAAGATATACAGCGTAACAGTAAGGTTTCTCTTGACCTACAGACACTCACCTGTGTTTTCACTGTAGTCAGCCAGCTATCATCCAGTGCTGGGCCTTGATCCAGTTCCAATAGCTCCGCTTCTACAGTGAATATAATGGGCCTGGCATAGTCTGCAGTTTCCTGTATCAACATTACAATATCATAAATCTCTCAATCTAAATAAATGGCTATAAAAGAGTAAACTGGAAGAATATAATTTGCTGTTGTAATGCTAGAAAGTGAACTTAATAAAATAGGAATGCTGCTATTGCAATGGAAAATCTGAATGAACAGAAAAGAAAGCACATATAACAGAACAAACGAGTTGTCATTGTAGATTATGTTATCATTACCAATGATTTTAAATGCAATGCAAATGCCCTCTTATGACACTTTGGTGACCTTAGAGGTGAGAGCTAACCATGACGTGGAAGTAGATGTGGTCACACTTCTCCTCTCCAGGAAGCAGTGTGAGATTCTGTGGCTGCTGGCGATCTGGGTCATCAAACACGGCTCGAGGGTTGAAGCGCTTCTCCTCAAAGAAAGCATTGTAGCTAACAGCTAGGAGAAGTGGAAAGAATAGAGTGAACATACGGTGAAATATTTATCATTTAACATTTGTCATATTTATCTAAATATTTATCAAATATTTAGTTACTTATCACTTTGCACATCATTAACAATTAATGGCAGATAATGTGTTGGTATATGAACTACCATGCAAAAGTTTAAAGTTGGTAAAAAAAATTTGAATGTTTCTGAAAAAGTCTTTTATGCTCACCAAGGCTGCATTTCTTTGATCAAAATATAGTAAAACAGTAATGTTGTGAAATATTATTACAATTTAAACTAACAATTCTAATTCATTTTAAAATGACATTTTTGGATTCTTTGCTAAATAGAATGTTTAAAAGAAGACCATCTATTTTAAACAGAAATCTCTTTATGAACATTATGAATCTCTTTACTGTCACTGTTTGATCAGTTTAATGCATCCTTGCAGAATAAAAACATTCATTTCTTAAAAAAAATCTCACTGACCCCAAACTTTTGAATAGTAGCATGCTCATGTATTTATATATGGTTTGCATCATTGTTACATTGAAGGCAATAGTTATCACCAAATGAAAGATGCATAGCATCAACTTTATGGCCATTTATTTATGGACATAATAGTGCTCTACCATGTGTGGAGTACAGACAGATTTAAGAGACTCTAGAGGTGAAATTGATGATACTCAGGAGATCTGAGAGCAATTTGGGAGTTCTGAGGCCTTAAAAGACATAAAATCAAATCTTAAGGAAAACCCTTTTAAGAGACCTGAATGACGTGAGGATGTTCAGCTACCCATCAAGGTTCAAACCTGAGTTTGCTGAAAGACAATTTGAACCTTGTTCATGGGCTGAGAAAAGCCTATAAACTTAGTTATACTACTTTTTAAAATCTCATAAAATTGAAAAATGTGTACCAAAAAAGAACACACTTAAAAGCTTAACATATTCATAACCCTCCACATGTGAGGAGAATTAGATCAAAATAAAATATGTGCCTTCATTTGTTTTGTCCCAGAAGTCCGATCCCCCTGGATGACCCTAAAGTCTAAGACATGTCATCTCTCTGAGACCATTACATTGGTTTCACACCCGTGAAATTCGTGATGGAGATGCTCTGGGGTCATGAAGGTTAACTAAAAACAGTTGTGCTGCTCTGTGGTCCCACGCGTTACACGGGAACCTGACCTTCCAGCACATGTATTTCAAAACAAACCTATGATGGTTGTTACCAAGGCCTTAAGTCAAACACTAACTAGCCCTCTCCTGAGGGACTGAGGCATTTTAATGCAGCAAGGCAGTCCAGTCTGCCTCGCTTTGTGCTTCTACTTAGTGTTCTTGCACAGCAACAACTTAATGTGTAGGGCATAAAACAACTTTGATATCTATAATATCTGCGGCCATTTAGGCCACTGATCTTGTCTGCTTCCAGACACAGTATTACACATGCTAAAAAGATTTGATACTAATTTCTTTTATTATTTCAGCCAGAGTCATCATACAATGTGTCTGCTTTACTTTTAAATTTCCAGAGCTGGCTAAGCAGCTTTTCTTTTCCATTCCCAAGGTAAATCTTGAATCAACAAAGCAACAAAGGAAAGATCAAGAGATTAGTGTATGTTGAACAATTCATCACTACTGATGATATCTTTTTCATGCTAATACATGGCATACTTAGCAGAGGAACCTTAACTGAACTACACTGGATATGCAGCTAGTCGGTGGTATGTAAACCTCGCCAGCTGTCAACTGTTTGGCTTTAATGATACTGTAACCAAGAGATACTCAAAGTGAGCTATATGATGAGAGGAAACGGCTGCTTTCAAAGCACTTCCATAACTTCCTGTTCTCCAAAACGATTTTCAGTATAGAGTGTTTTTGGGTGAAAGCTAAGCTTTTCAACCTTTGACCAAAGAACTGTTGCAATCCAGCAGTACAACTGATGTAGTCGTTTCACAAAGATCATTTTATTTACATAATAAGTTCATAAATGAGCACCGATTTCATAAATGAGCAACAATCTATAGAGATTAAATGTTTTATATACCAATTTATGTCTTTAGAAAGACTGAGAAAACATAAAAGTTCAGTATTTTTATTTATTTACAGTGGTATTTGAAATTTGTTTTAGAAAAATATTAAAACTGACCTATTTCCTGTGAGGCTCTGATAGGAGTCCGAGCTGTGATATTCAGGCATACAATAGCTGACATGCAGGTCACATCTTTTCCTCCTCTCCGACAGTCTTTATTGAATATGTTGATCTTGCTCGGCTCAAATCGAACAATAGCATGGATTTGGACAACACTTCGAGACCTGCAGCACAGCAAAAATGGTACATTATTGTGGTATTTAAGGGGATAGTTCACCCAAAAATGAAAATTTTGTCATCATTTACTCACCCTCATGTCATTCCAAACCAGTAGTTTCTTTCTTATGTTGAACATAAAAGAAGATATTTTGAGGAATGGTCCCTATTGACTTCCACAGTATTTATTTCCCTACTATGGAAATCAATGGGGACCAACAACGGTTTGGTTCTTCAAAATTCTTCAAAATATCTTCTTTTGTGTTCAACATAAGACAAAACCTCATACAGGTTTGGAACGACATGAGGGTGAGTAAATTATGACAAATTCTTCATTTTTGTGTGAACTATTCCTTTAAGGAGAGTGTAAATAACCTTGTGTTAGAAACCCACCACAGAAGTACTGCAGCACCAAGGGAGCCCACAGCTAGATCCACCAGGTCATCTCCATTCATATCCATCTTCCCATGGATACTACGACCAAAGTACTGCAGACCCGGGGCCAGCTGAATAGCACCAATCCTCTGACAGAGAGAAAAGATGGATGTAAAGTCTTGCCATAATTAACTACTCAAAGCAAATACATGCAGATTAATTAACACACAAGAGAGTAGCTGGACATTTATGCAGTACCTGTTTATACTTCCTCAGTATTCTGTTGCGTTGGCCGTGGTAGATGTAAATGGCTCCTCTGTGGTCATCCTCTAATGGAGCTCCTATTACCACATCATTAAATGAATCCCCGTTGAGGTCAGGCACAGGGGCCAGTGCAGAGCCGAAACGGGCATTCTGACCTTGATCTAAAATCTCCAGCGAGCCCTCCAGTATGAAACGAGGCTGATGGGAAAACAAGCAAAAAAGGCTGCCATGAGGGAGGACATAATTTAGTTGCAGCATGATGAGAACAAAATCAGCCTTGGTGCTCCATAAAAGTTGATAGCTTGTACACCAAAATTGGCAGAGGCAGGGGGTAAACTAATAGGTTCACAATGCAACAATGTTCAGATAGTTTGCTCTTTAATGAAGTCAGCTGCCCCACAATGCACTGAAAATGCACTGGATTGTACTCTATGTGTGGATATAAACTCCTATTTCTACACTGGATGCTCATCTAACCCATAATTCGATGCTGCTTTTGCTTAAAACTGAAATCTTGAAGTCTTAATTGAAAAAATACATTGGGAATACAGTACAGGTGCATCTCAGAAAATTAGAATATGGTGAAAAAGTTCATTTTTTTGTAACGCATATATTTTAGATTAATTACATGTAAAGTAAAACACTTCAAAAGTTTTTTTGTTTTAATTTTGATGATTAGAGCTTACAGCTAATGAAAGTCAAAAATCAGTATCTCAAAATATTAGAATATTTACATTTGAGTTTCAATAACTGACCATCCATACAGTATAAATTCTGGGTATCTCTTGTTCTTTGAAACCACAATAATGGGGAACACTGCTGACTTGGCAATGGTCCAGAAGACGATCATTGACACCCTCCACAAAGAGGGTAAGTCACAGAGGGTCATTACTGAAAGGGGTGGCTGTTCAAGGAGAGCTGTATCAAAGCATATTAAATGCAAAGTTGACTGGAAGGAAGAAATTGGGTAGGAAAATGTGCACAAGCAACAGGGATGACCGCAAGCTTGAGAATACTGTCAAACAAGGCCAATTCAAACACTTGGGAGGAAAACTACAAGAGTGGACTGAAATAGAATTAGGTCACACCAAGAATCTCCACTCGAATGTCTTCCAGGAAAAGGGCTACCAAGCCACTTCTGGAGAGCAAACATCGTCAGAAGCATCTTACCTGGGCTAAAGGAAAAAACTGGACTGTGCTCAGTGGTCCAAAGTCCTCTTTTCAGATAAAAAGTCAATTTACTTTTCATTTGGAAATAGAGTCTGGAGTCTGGAGGAAGAGTGGAGAGCTAGAATCCAAGCTGCTTGAAGTCAGTGTGAAGTTTCTGAAGTCAGGGATGATTTGGGGTGCCGTGACGTCTGCTGGCGTTGGTCCATTGTGTTTTATCAAGTCCAAAGTCAATGCAGCCATCTACCAGGAGATTTTAGAGCACTTTATGCTTCCATCTGCTGACAAGCTTTATGGAGATGCTGATTTCCTTTTCCAGCAGGACTTTAGCACCTGCCCACAGTGCCAAAACCACTTTGCAGTGCTTTGCTGACCATGATATTGCTGTGCTTGATTGGCCATCCAACATGCCTGACCTGAACCCCATATGGAATCTATGGGATATTTTCAAGAGAAAGATGAGAAACAGTCGATCCAACAATCCAGACGAGCTGAAGGCTCAATAGTGCCCTCAATGAGCCACAGGCTGATCGCTTCCATGCCACACCTCACTGATGCTGGAATTTGTGCAAAGGAGCCCCGACCAAGTATTGAGTGCATAAATGAACATACTTTAAAAAAGAACTGAACTTTTCTGTTTGCAAATCCTTTTTTTGATTGATCTTAGGAAATATTCTAATATTTTGAGATACTGATTTTTGACTTTCATTAGCTGTAAGATCTAATCATCAAAATTAAAACAAAAAAAACTTTTGAAGTGTTTTACTTTACATGTAATGAATCTAAAATATATGAAAGTTTCACTTTTTGAAATAAGTTACAAGAAAAAATGAACTTTTTCACCATATTCTAATTTTCTGAGATGCACCTGTGTGTATAAATATTATGGTTTAAAAAAGATATAAAAGAATCCTATTTTCATGAAAGCTTATACTGCTGTTGGGCAAGAATTTTCAATGCAAACTTTTAATGAGAAATAAGAGCATTTTTTATATTTATATCACATTCCAATCATAAATAAATGTAGAAACTCTGAAAAGAGGCTGTTCATGAGGGAAATATCCACTTAGGTCATGGATAAGAGCTAAACATTTCTGTAACCAGAGACAATCTTTTGAGGAATTTGTTATCCAGATCCAGAGACCACGACGACAACCCACCATGTGTTTATGTAAGAAATTTGGGCGACATTGTTGACTAAATCCAACAAATCGAAAAAAGTCTCTGCTTCACAGAGACTGCATTATATGCAGTCTCACATACAGTATATTTTAAGAAATGCAAAAATATTCCACAAGACTGAAATAAAGAGTTTTAAATAGTTTTAAGCACAATCATTCACTATTACAGTCCAAACCAGACTCCCAAGGTCAAATGAACTCCTGTATTATCACTTAAGGTGAGGTCATTTAGCAGGTATTTGTGCTTCTGAAAACAATTAGTTTCAAATTGGTGGAAAGTTTGAGAGAAAGGTGCAGTTTCTCAAAGCAAAGACTGTTCACGTCAGCCAAGTATTTGGGAGAGTAATTAGCCATGCACATCACCCTCCTCCTAAATTTCTAAATCTCTCTCTCTCTGAAAATATACGGCTATAGATGACAGACATGTGAAATCAGTTGTTTTCTCAGCCTTCCTATAATAGCATCAGATTACAAGAGAAGAGAAGAGAAGAGAAGAGAAGAGAAGAGAAGAGAAGAGAAGAGAAGAGAAGAATGGTGTGCATAATAAATGGACAGTATATACTATACATTTTCTGAAGAGCAGTGACATTAACCATGATAAATTATTTCAGTAAAAGATGACCAGCACTGTCAATGTGCCCAGTGTCTGGCTGCAACCTGAGGTATTGTGGTCGCCTGGTTAAGGCCGTAAGGAAATAGCTTATACGAGCTAAATGAATAAAGATGGAGATCTGCTCTATTCACAGCATTGCTCTTGCATGCGCTCCAGCTTTTTCCATTTATTATAGCAGCTCTCTCTCTGTGAGCTTCATATAATTACATTTCAAGGGGGAAATATTTTCCTGCTGAGTTCACCCTCCACTACTCTCTGATGCGAAGTATGGCAGGTGGCAAAAGCCTGTCGGTATTTACGTGAGACCATTAATGAGGAAGTGCATTAATGCACAGGCACAGTTTTGGAGCTTGGATCCCTCGGCTTTAAAACAAGATGCAACATCTGTAGTGTTGTATTCTGCGTGAGAAGTAAACAGGAGGTAATATAATAGCTACTCAATAGCTAATTAACTTGTTTTTCACAAAAATATGCCGAAGGGCTGAAGATACTTTACCTGCTCCGTGACTCTGTAGATGTAGACTTTGCCCTTTTCCCAGCCTCCACTGAAGAACATGGGCGCAGCCACCAGCAGATTATCAGTCACTCCATCATCATCCAGATCCACTGGAGCAATCTCACTGCCGTAGTATGACCCAATCTGCACAAACACATCCATCAAGACCAAAATGATTACTAGTGGTCCACAAGGACAAATTTAACAACTGTGAAACACCTCACTTGGATATGCACTGAGATAAGCATAAAAATGCATGAAAACACATAGGGAGTTAAGCTGAGCCACTTTTTACTTGCATTGTCCCCTATGTAAAACTAATATGCTTATAATTATATTTGATAATGTCTACCAACTTAAAGTGAATAACAAATATAGGGTGAAATAAACATGCCATAATATGGTAATGTAAGTTCCATATGAAATCTCATTCCAAAGTCTTTACAGCAGTTGGTCAAAAAAAAAAAAAGGTTTTAGCATAACTAAATGGACTACTTTCACTTTTCTCCTGTGCATCTTTGAATCACAAGCATCTGTATATGCTTTATAAATATCAAGTCACATGAAAAATTATGCACAGTTAATAGGGTTATATTTAAGGCTGTTTACTGTGGTGCTAATCACCTGTTAAATGTTAATCTCCTTTAAAAATATTCATTATCTCTGTGTTTTATTTGTGAAAATTTATTTGCATGCTTTAGGACTGTGATGAGAAGCACATGGGCTGTGTGGGATAAATTTGCAATCTAGACAGTCCACACATTGCAAATGAAAGCCAGGAAAGAAATGTAGCAAATTGAAAACACAATGACCAGTTTATCACTGCTGTTTGTACAGTATGAGTACTTCGATACAGTTAAACAGGACCGCTGTAAGCAAACAAAAGCCTTGAAGAACGAGTCAGAGCAGCACTGTATACAAACACCGTGTGCTGCAAGTGTTTTTAATTTCATTACCTGTTGTCCCTTGAGTGAGTGTAATATAGTGAGCTCTCCAGAATTTTTCAGGGTGAAGATGATGACCTTGCCCGTGTGGTTAAACCGAGGAGCTCCTGCAACATATAACTGGCCACTGCGAGCTGATACCACCGATGTCACTGTGTAACCTACAAACACAAAATGAGAAAGATGATAATAAATGTCTGTCTGTCGTTTTTAAAAACAGTATACTAGATGAATCATTTTTATTGGGAACAAAGAGGAGTGGAGAAAAAATGAGACCAAAAGAATAAAAAATGCACAGAATGGAGAATGAAGAACATTAAAAGAGCAGACATCATTTAGATGTAGCCAGACCATATACGGGGCATTTCCATCATTAGCACTGACAGCTGCTGTTGTAAGTATAGGTGTGAATTCTTTACCCAGGTACGCTCCATGGTTCTTTAGTTCTTCTGGGAACTCTTGTTCATAAGAAGACTTTGGTGGGACCACTTTACCCTGACGAGTCTCCTTCAGCACAGCCCCATTCCAGTCATAAGCTCCCACTGCTCCCACTAAAATACCATCCTGCAGACAGAGCATATGAATATATCCACAATTACATTAAATTCAGGAAACTAATGATATTCTTCATTTCTGTCTGCCATCAAACTATAGACTTTTGGTCTTTACAATAATTAATAGAGAGGCATTTGTTGTGTTTCAAGTTGCCAGTTCTCCATCTTCCATCTAATTTTTTATCTGCAGTAGGCTATTTTGCATTGATGTGCTTTTTGTTATACCAATGGCACTACTTTAATCAAATATTCTAAAAATATTAGTAAGACATGAACAGAATGAATTCTGAAACAGTTGCTGAAGAATAATGAAATCAATCACTGAATATCAAAGCTTAAAATCTTAAAAGCCAATCATGCATTTATAGCATAATGTATGAAGGCAGTAAAATCAATTGTTATTAACAAAATACCTTGAACATTACTGTAGATTAAAAATAAATAATGAAACATTGCACATTTTTCTGTTGTTTGTACAGCTCTCAGGAACTAAATTCAGTAAATTCATAACACAGTGATTCAATTTTCAATTCAAATTTCAATTCTCATATAGTGAGAAGATTTCATCTTCTCAGCGTTCATTCAGCTCCTTTATAATTTCTCTGCTTTGCAGTCAATTGTCATGGAAACCTCATAAACAATTTATTTCCTTAGTGATGAGTTTATTCTGTCGTAATTTATGGACAAAATGCTTGGCATCCCGCACTGATAATTATGAAGACAGTAGTCGAATGGGTTCATGTTTAGAGAGAACTGAAATTCCCGGGCGGTTTCTTACATATACTATAAACAAACAACAACGTTCCGAGCCATTCCAGTCCAGACGGAACATTCTTACCAAACTTGCAGGCCACTGAGAACACACTGCTCTGGCTCAGTTGATACTTCAGGACTTAAACATAAACACACAAAGCTGATAATCATGATTTTTTGGTTTTTAATCAGAGAACAAAATGCACCATGGATGAAACCACCAGAGTTTTCCAGAAAGTCTCCTGTATTGTATGCCTTTATGGTGTGACCTCATCCTTTAAACAACTTCTGCTCCAGCTCTACTGGGAAAGGAGTCACAAGTAAATGGAACAGTGCTGGCTACATGTGATGTTGAACACCTGGTGCCCATTGCACCTGATCACCGCTGCCATAAATCCACTGTCACTTTTCTTTTCTGCAGAACCAGCTCGCATGCAGAGGATGTGCTAAAAGGCCAGCATGGAGTCACAAAGCAGGACTGCCTCTAAACCCGATGCCACCAGGACTGCATTGCTTTACCTTTTCCCCATCACCCATTTTATCAACCCCTGGACTTCATAACACTTTTACTGGACGTGCTTTTTAAATTTCTCTCTTTTGTTAGTCTGATTTTTACCCAGTTAAAACCCTGAAGCTTGTTTATGCTACACTACACTCCCCACCACAGTGGATGTGTTTACTCTGAAAAGGTATATAATCACAGTCCAAGTCCACAGAGTGAATTGAATGGTCATTTAATGAAAGTTAACCTAGTAAAGGTCAAATTAAATTGATAATCATCCTTGATTGACTTGATCAGCCTGTTCACAGATTAATCACTCAAACTGGGAAACTGTGCTGGTATCAGTTTGTTTTATTCAAGTATCTTCTAAATCTGAATTTGACTTTTTTAAGTGTGATCTATCCTAAATTAACTTAAAATTAAGTTACACCAACAAAAGAATTTTTTATTGCCAATTAGTCAAAATGCTGAATTCACTGTTATTCGTGGCAATCACTTTATATTGCTACTGCATATCTCAATAAATAATGTTCTCTAGAGATCATTTAAAATAAGCTCCACAAATAAAGCTAATAAAACAATTCAGGGGCATGAAACAAAGTGTAAAACTCAAATATGTGTAAAATATAAGCAATATTTAAACCTACACATATCCCACTTTTAGAGAGTACCATCTGGAATTAGGGGTATGATTTTCTCCTAGAGTGCAAACATTCTTTCCAACAACTTATCCCTCTCAACACTTAAGTTGCTTTTGTTGCAGATGCTGTTCCAGGCATCCAGAGGTCTGATGGATAAGATTTCCAGTCATCCCAATGGCCATCTGGAGTTTTCCTATCTGCTTCTTCCATAAAAGATATTAATAACTCTCACAGCAGTTTGTGCTTGCCTTCAGGGGATGGAGTGGAAAAAGCAGAGGGGTTGCATCAGGAAACTGTGCAACCTGGACAGAGATGATTAGCACTACAGTTGGGAGCAGGTCTTGGATGGATATAGACCCACCGGGTACAGTTTAGGCAGATTTTTTGGATGGAGCATCGCAGACGGCCTGCCAGAGCAGCAGGTACAGTATGAGAGTGTCAGATGCTGAGTCTGTGCTGGAGGACAAGCCAGCTCTGATATCAGCTCTGGGTTCAGACAGAAAAGAAAAAAGAAGACATTTTCCTTCTCCCCTGAGGTGCGGCTCCTCCATACTTCTCACAATAATCCCTTCCCTGGGAAAACCTGGGCCTTATATTCATTTCTTTGGAATGAGAATCAGAAAGAAGCTTGTTTGAATTATCAGGGAGGAATCTTATCTGCTCACCATTGTAAAGGTGTAATATTTTTGGTGTATCATATTACTGACAACGACATATAGAGATGACCTACAGAAAGAGAAGAAAAGAAATGAAGAATGTTTAAGAAGAAGGAAAGATAAGGTTTAAGTTCAAAGTAAGTAACCCTAACCATTCACTGAACGTCTGACTTTTGGTTCACACAAAGTAGGTCTTAATCTGATCTCGGTCAACCTATCAGGGTTTTTTCTTTCAACTGAGATGAAATAAAGAGCTGTGAACTTGAGGAATAGAGTCGACCAAGAACCTACAGACTGATGGACACCCAGACTCACCTCCACTATATGTGTGGAGAAGCCAGCTTGAGACATCTGGAGACCAAATGCTGTCCCATTCTTGCTAGTCCCTACAAACAGAGACAAAATGAACACACGGGAAAGCAAAAGAATCCGCCATTTCCTACAACAGAGCAGTGCAGATTTCAGTGGTCTTAAAGAGCGAGTTGGCAGAGGGCATATATCAAAGAGATGTGGTATAAAATTTAAGATTTGGTCCAATGAGATTTACAGTGTAGTGCCGTGCAGAGATGTAAATGTTTTACAGGCTGAGGTTTTGGGCTGTGTTCTCAATATGATGCAATGCTGTGTGTGGTGCTAGAGTGGTAAAGTCGCCAACCTTCTAAACTGAAGATCCTCTCTCCGAGAGCGTCCACAATGTCCTTCAAAGCTGCTTCGTCTGTCACATTAAAGAAATGCTTATCATCGGGGTCACTAGCGATGTATTTGATCTCATTGAGGAAAGCTTCTGGGTTGATGCCTCTGCGGTTGTAGTAGCCCAGTACCTGTCGTGAGGAACAACCCCAAGAATCAATTAGCCTGAACATGACGCATTTGTCTCGAGTGCCCAAGCCCACATTCTAATCCATAAATCTCCATAAATAGGGCTGAAAGCATTGGGTCTTTTTCACTGGTGGCAGCAGCTGAATGTGACCTCAATGGTTGGTCCAGTGCCCATTTTAAAATGGGTCACCTCATAATTTCAGCATGAGAATGGGCATTGATCAATGCCACAGCAAAACTGAAGAAAAACAATACTTACAGCAATGGCATATCGGGTGATGCCATCCTTCTCGCTGTCCTCAATGACCTGCTGCAGGTCAGCACTGTCATGTGATTCTCCATCTGTGATGACGATCATAACCTTCTTTGCTCCTCTTCTGCCTCCCTGTTTAAAGGCCTCTGAGCTGTGAACATCCATAGATAATAACTTATGCTCTGTAAATGTCATTCTAGGACTCTGTTGATGTCAATATGTAAAATGTACATTACAGTTCAAACTTTGTTTTTTTTAAGACACTAATACAATTATTCAGCCTGGACTCATTAAATTGTTTAAAAGTGACAGTAAAGACAATTATTTTAGTAGTACCGTGCAACACTGATTCCCAGCGCAGTGTTGGTCTCTTCTCCTCCTCGCTGGTCTATCTTACGGGCTGCTTTGACCACATCCTCCACAGAGCGGAAGTCATTCAGTTGAAACTCAGACACCACCTTTTCTCCATACTGCAGTACTCCAACCTGACAAGCACATGATCCACACATTTGATATAAAGACACATCTGATATTTCACATTGTCATTGTTCAGAAATTCTAAAACACCTGAATTTGTCCTGGTCCAACATAGAATTTCCGCAGGATGTTGATAAGGAAGTCTTGAACTTCGTTCCAGGGGTAGATTGAATTTGAACCGTCCAGCACTATCACTATGTCCATGTATGTCTCACACCCTGTAAGAGGAAATTAGATATTTTGATGCCTTTGGCACATAAAACACATTAAACAGCAGTAGTTCTGTTCAAAATCAAATTTTAGTGATTAATTTAAAAACAAGGTCTGTGCCTCTTTCGTCAAAAGGAAAAAAAAAAAGATTTAACAACTCAGCACTTTATGAGCAGTCAAGATCATTTTCTTTTTAAAAAGAAGATTAATTTCACAATATATTGCCTATGGCAGATACAGAAACTGTCATGGCCAAATTCAGCATAAAAATAAAGTCCATGGTTAACACAGAAAGTGGAAACATATTACCAAAAATTTCACTGCAAAAACTGTCCTAGTTAAAT
>JAFVLL020027597.1:0-24641 GCA_021397915.2 Tor tambroides
GGTTAAACGACATATAGCTGTTATCACTTAGGGTGTACTCACTTTTGTTGCCAGCTTTTTTGACAATAATGGCTGTATGTTGAGTTATTTTCAGACAGTAAATATTTACTGCTATACAAGTTGCACATTGACTACTCTAAAATATATCCAAGTTTCATTTCTATAGTATTGTCCCTTGAGAAGACTAAAATAGTTGCCGAAATGTGAGGGGTGTACTCACTTTTGTGAGATACTGTATGTATGTGTGTGTGTGTGTGTAAATATATATATATATATATATATATATATATATAAACAGTGTTATATTTACAGCGCGCCAATATTTTGGTGTAAGAGTTGTGTTATAAACTCACTTGGCTCAGAAATCTGGAGGGTTTGGGTAGTTTGAATAGCTATGGTGCTTCAGCAGAAAGAGACTTGCAGGTAAAGAAGGGATATGCTACTTACAAAGAAACTAATCACGTGGGTAGAAAGCGTCGCTAAGATGATTATGTTGAGGAGAGCGTGTCCAACCTTGGTGAAGCCCGATAGAAGGCACTGCCTTTGAAGTTGGATGTAGCTGTGATTCATTTAAATGGAACAAAGGCAGACTTCAAGATTAGCATTAAGACTGCATTAAAATGAGGTTGAGTAACATCATTGGGGTCATCTGGCGTCACTCGCCTTGCTTAATCCTATCACTGGTCAATCCTGCTCGCCTATCAGACTAAACAAATCCTAGGTAATAGAAAAGAGCTACTTTCCCTTCCAAACAATCTGTGCTAACCACAGACTGTCATTCAGCCGTGTAGGGAGGAACAGGATACAGCATTTGAATTGCAAGACCATTATTATATCATGTTTTATTGCTACTATAACCACTTAGACCATTTAATTTGCTCTTCATTGTAATATTCATTATTATAAAAAACAAGAAATGAGGATTTTTTTCTTGTAAGGTTTTGCACATTGATTTCCATGCTTCCATCTTACTCCTCTAGCCTTAGAGGATGTGATGTCACGTGTTGTTTTGTGCAGACACAAGCCAGATCTGTGCATCCTACTGGCTGCTCGTAATTGTGATTTTCTGTTTACATGCTCTACAATGCTTGTAGCCCTGTCAAAAATGGTTTGTGGGAGATGTCTTATGAGATGTGATGACCTAGTAGTCCAAAAAAACTGCATGGGAACTTTCAACCACCAACAGTATGAATGTCAATGCACAAAGAATTTTTGCTTTGGCTTTTAACCAAATAGTGTCAAGTTACTTTTTTTATGGATATATGAAGTTAGTTCATCACATCAACTATAAACCTTTGAAATCCACAAAACTTCCAAATGCAATTTTTCCTAATTCTGAGCAGTTTTAGTAGTTGTTTTATTTTAAAAAAAAGTATACCATTTTTGTTATTTATTTATTTTGCTTTGTTTTCTTTAAAAAAAAGTTTATTTTGTTTTGTTTATTTTGTATTGCTTAAAAAAGTGTACTTTGTCTTTTGTTTTGTTTTTATTTGCTTTTTGTTCAGTTTTGGTTTGATTTATTATTTTCTTTATTTTGTTTTTATTTTTCTTTAAACATTTAATTTTGTGGTTTGTTTTTATTTGCTGTTTGTTTTGTTATTTGTTTATTTTGTTTATTCGCCGTGTAGAAGGTACTGGATATTCTAGTATGACAGACACTTTTCCCTCTAATGGCCGAACATGACCATTTCCTACCTGCTTTCCCAGGTATGTAACAGAGGCCTTAGCGAATTCACATTTCCTCAAATTCAATGTTAAAGACGCAGCAGCTAAACGACAGAACACATCATATAGCGTCGACAGATGTTCAGCCCATGTAGATGAGTAAATAACTACATCATCCAAATAGACGTTACAATTAGAAACATCACCTAAAACCATGGACATCAATCTCTGAAACGTCGCTGGGGCGTTTCGGAGGCCAAACGCCATACGTGTATATTGCAAAAAAGAATCAGGCGTTACAAACGCAGAAATCTCAGAAGCGCGTTCGGTTAAAGGCACCTGCCAGTAACCCTTCAACAGATCCAACTTCGTAATGTATTTCGCTGCCCCAAGAGTGTCAATACAGTCATCGATACGCGGAAGTGGAAAAGCGTCGGGTACAGTAATGGAATTAACTTTCCTAAAATCAGTGCAAAAACGAAAAGATCCATCTGCCTTTGGCACTAAAATACACGGTGAGCTCCATGGACTACCACTCGGAACAGCAAATCGATTTTTCAGTAGATATTCTACTTCAAGTTTCATTGCCTCTCTTTTACTCACTGGGCAGCGATATGCATGCTGCTTTATAGGCCGTGCATTACCGACATCAATGTCATGTCGAATGACAGAAGTACCAGGAGGGACATCACTGAAAAGACTCGGGAAACTGTCTAACAGTTTCCTTATATCCTTCAGCTGTTCACTAGACAAATATGACAGTTGAGAGGAAAGAGTTAACAACACCTCAGAGTTCTTCAAACAACCGCCATTCAAGACCTCTATAGATACTTTTAACCCATCATCCACATCGGTAGAAAATAAACAAAATTGTTTATTGTTTTGCTTTAAAAATACACTTTGTTTTGTTTTGGTGTGATTTCATTTGCTTTTTGTTTAGCTTTGCTTTGGTTTTGTGTGCCATTTGTTTTGTTTTGGTTTGTTATTTGTTTTGTTTTGTTTTAAAAATGTACTTTGTTTTGTTTTGTTTTGTTTTGGTGTGGTTTGGTTTTATTTGCTTTTTGTTCAGTTTTGGTTTGGTTTTATTTGCTGTTTGTTTTGTTTTGGTTTGTTATTTGTTTATTTTGTTTCATTTTGGCTCATTACCGCATTATCATTCACTAAAATACTTCTGTTTATCCACAAAAGCTTTTATTCACACTTCAGCTTCATGTTTGTGTGTGAAGATATAATATGTATTTTATATTATTTAATTTTTTTTTAGTAAAGCACCTAGTTGCATGACATTCATATTGTAGACTGAAGTGTTCAAATACATTTTGTGGCTGCTTTTGGACTTTTGGACACAAATCACAGATTTTTTTTTCCCCCTCCAGTGAACCTACAGTATAAAGTGCTTGGTCAGAGTGCAGCAGCATCACACGAGATGGCATTTTGGAAAGCTCTAGAATTGGTCATGTTGCAAGCAGGACAGCTCTGAATATCCCATGAGGCCCAGAGAGCCTCTGATGGGACTGATGGTGGTCCTCAAGCTGCATCGTCTTCCACTTGTTCACCAATCCCCATGACCTTGATAACCCGTCACTGCTGAAATCTGGGTCACAAGTCTCTGTCTCTGATGATTACAAAGCGGATTTTTTTTGGTGCTGGTGGAAAACATGGGGGGGGGGTGGCATTATAAAATACAACACATCAGTGGCCTTGAAACTATCGGATTGAGATGCTCAGTCCCTCCTAAGGCAACATTTCTCACTGATCCAGGAATGTTGGCACTTCAAATCAGGGATGATTTGATTAGAATAGCCTGTTCACATTCATGCCCCTGGCATTAGTGTAAATACCTGGACTCATTGATTGAGTGGTTTGTAAGTAGTAGCTCTCTAAACTCCATCCTGCGTGTTCAGCACTTTGCATCAATGGTGATTTGAAGTGTAGGATAAGGTTGTCTAATTAAATGGTTTTGGATCAATAAGGGTTTGCTTAAATTATTATATTCAGCATTCACCCGTATTATTGATTGTTAGGAAACATCCTCCATTTTTCTCTGAACATGACTAGCTGAGTAACACAAGAAGAATTGGTAGTAAATATGCAGAATGGGATTGCACATTAAATACACCTCTGAGTTAATGCATAGCTCAGGTTTCTAACCACAATCCGCTGTTTATCCACAGTGTAAGTCGATGGAAAAGTATTTACAGTGATTGAATAAAATCAATACTGGCCGTGGATAAATTCTTCCCTTTGTCAGGACTAGTAATAGATTGATATACTGGTCAGGTTGAAATTGAGAATTTTTTTTGCCATTTTGACATTATTAAGTCTGAGATTTGTGGATGAGTTCTGCTCAAAAGTTTGGGGTTGGTAAGATTTAAGCAAGTCTCTGTGGCTGAATTAATAGACAAACAGTAATATATTATATACTGTATATATAATATATATATATATATATATATATATATATATATAACAGTAATATATGTGAAATATTATTAAAAGAAAAATAACTACCTTCAATTATAATACAATTAATATAATATATTATTATATTAGAATTATTATATTATTATTATTATAATAAAAGTATTCTTTGATGAATATATATATATATATATATATATTCATCAAAGAATGCTTCTATTATAATTGAAGGCAGCTATTTTTCTTGTAATAATAACTTCTGTCATAACTGTGCAGGCATCTAATGCTTATACGGTAATTATTTAATAATACTAATAATTTAATAACACTGTCAAATGTGATCTATAGCAGAATGAATATCTATTTTATCTATTTTTCATACATTATAATGTTGTTATGCCTAAATTCAGCTGTAGGATTTAAAACAACTACTTTTAGTCTTTGTAGTTTTAGTTTATTCAGACAAAATAGTATAGAATTTTAATATGGGTCATATTGGTTATTGTCTGTTTGGTTTTAGAATAATTTTTTTTTAAGTTGTCAGCATACTATTGTGCATGTAAATCAGAACATTTGATATCTTATGTGATTTCGTTAAGGTATTATGTTTATATATGGCTATTTTATCAGTGACGTGCTACACTCATCTTTAGATATGAGCACTGACATTTGCCATTACAAAACCCATATCAGACCGCGTTAGTCAGGACATGGCATAATATATCTACAATTCATCTTTAGTTCAGTTCATCACAGTCATGTTTGTTTGAAAGATCAGTGTTGCAATTTTCTACCAATATTAAAGTTCATACATGGCAGATCTGATCTATTTACCGCCTCTCTTCCGGATGCAGTACAATTAGCACCTAATTACGAATAGCAGGCATGCTTTGCTCTAAGGGGCTTCTTTATTCAGTGGCCTGGTTCCTCTCTGGATACAGCTTGGAAGTATCTGGAGACCCACTGTTGGCACCGTTATACTGATAATTAGGCCAAGGCACCTGCTGAAGAAGGGTGGACCAGCTGTAGTCAATACTGCAGCCCCCTCCTCCAGTACAGCTGGAGCTCGTCACCAATAGGCCCATGGAGACTTGAGGCCTGCTGCTTCTTCGAGGCTGCTGCCTGCTTATATTCTCTGAGGGCTTTTTGTGTTTCTGGCTCTTAGCCCAAGGGAGCTACATCTGACACAGCAGCCAAAGTATGCTAGTTGTGCCAGTGGCCAAGACATAGCTGCTTGACTTCTGTCTTTACTTTATATCTGTTGTTCCATCTTTTGGTCTTTGCCCTTGTGGTGCAATATAAATAGTCAGGACGGTCTGTTTGCAAACATGCCAGCCCTGGTTTTATAATTTTATCGTATTTGTGGTAATGTGAGACTGCCACAAGATATTGTTATCCAAACAACTGCAAACAACTGGGTATCCTGATGATACCCAGATTTACCTAGCCTTATCTCCAAATTACTACAGCCCCATCGACTCCCTCTGCCAATGCACTGATGAAATTAACAGTTGGATGTGCCAAAACTTTCTTCAATTAAACAAGGAGAAAACTGAAGTCATTGCATTTGGAAACAAAGATGAAGTTTTCAAGGTAAATGCATATCTTGACTCTAGGGGTCAAACTACTAAAAATCAAGTCAAAAATCTTGGTGTGATTCTGGAGACAGACCTTAGTTTTAGTAGTCATGTCAAAGCAGTAACTAAATCAGCATACTATCATCTCAAAAACATTGCAAGAATTAGATGTTTTGTTTCCAGTCAAGACTTGGAGAAACTTGTTCACACCTTTATCACCAGCAGGGTGGATTATTGTAATGGTCTCCTCACCGGCCTTCCAAAGAAAACCATTAGACAGCTGCAGATCATCCAGAACACTGCTGCCAGGATTCTGACTAGAACCAGAAAATCTGAGCATATCACACCAGTCCTCAGGTCCTTACACTGGCTTCCAGTTTCATTTAGGATTGAATTTAAAGTACTTTCACTCGTTTATAAGTCACTCAATGGCCTAGGACCTAAATACATTGCAGATATGCTTACTGAATATAAACCTAACAGACCACCCAGATCATTAGGATCGAGTCAGTTAGAAATACCAAGGGTTCACACCAAACAAGGGGAGTCCGCTTTTAGCTATTATGCCACCCGCAGTTGGAACCAGCTTCCAGAAGAGATCAGATGTGCTAAAACATTAGCCACGTTTAAATCCAGACTCAAAACTCATCTGTTTAGCTGTGCATTTGTTGAGTGAGCACTGTGCTATGTCCGAACTGACTGCACTGTATTTTACGTATAATCATTTTCTATTTCTGTTTTATATTCATTTTCATAATATTATATTCATAAATCAATTTCTAATTCTATGTCTTTATTATTTTTAATTCCTTGTTTTTATTGCTGTGATTATTTTTTTTAATGACTATTTTACTTCCTTTTATGTAAAGCACTTTGAATTACCACTGTGTATGAAATGTGCTATATAAATAAACTTGCCTTGCCTTGCCTTGCCTTACAAAGAAAGTGCAATGATGCAGAAGATACAGGGAAATTTGTGATCAGTTCACTTATTCTGTATTTAGACGAAAGGAAGATTTAGCACAATGTAATGCTTGACCAATGTCAAGGCTTGACTGGTTTGCAGGATTCAGTTGTCCCCAGCTTATTTTATTTTATTTTATTTTATTTATTTTATTTTATTTTACTGTTTATTTGTTTTATATTTTATTTTATTTTTTATTTTTATTTTTATTTTTTTGTTTCGTTACATTTCAATTTGTTTTGTTTCATGTCATTTCGTTTCGCTTAGTTTTTTGTTTTTTGTTTTGTTTTGCTTTGCTTTGCTTTGCTTTGCTTTGCCTTGTTTTGTTTTGTTTTGTTTTGTTTTGTTTTGCTTTGCTTTGCTTTGCTTTGCTTTGCCTTGTTTTGTTTTTTGTTTTGCTTTGCTTTGCTTTGCTTTGCTTTGCCTTGTTTTGTTTTTTGTTTTGTTTTGTTTTGCTTTGCTTTGCTTTGCTTTGCTTTGCTTTGAGGGCTCTTAAAAGCGAGAGATGGGTCAACTGACAGCTATTTTAGACCTCCCTGAATAAGACTAAATGACATTATATGGCTTGTGACCACATTATCATTGATTAAAATATTTTTTCTCCACAAGTGCATGTTTCATTTATTCACATTTAGCATCTGTTTGTGTGTGAACATACAAGCTTGTATTTTGCTGGGTTTTGCCACCCCAGGGTATTTTGGGATCCTTTGAAGTAAATCAAAGAAAGTGCACAGGTTCAGATTTCTATCTTTCTTCAAAAGGCAGGTTGGCTTATCTTATTCCTGCGAACCCGACTTAAGGTTAACACTGGCCTGTGATGCTGCTGGCACGCTGAATTATTTTCCAAGTATGTGCTAAGCTGTTTTGATGAAGACGTTAGAGATTTAGAATACTGAAAAGCCTGGATCAACACATTTTTTCTTAGATCGACTGAGTAAATATAGCTAATATGAGCAGCAGTAGAAGGCAAATCATTTGGAAGCAGTTTATTGTGTTTCTTCTTTGGACCATTTAGAGGTTTATAGAGTAAAATGCAAAAAAAGCTACATTGTGTTTTTAATGTTTTATTTTTTCTAAATGATCCATCTTCACTGTGTAATCACATTATATGTTTATCTGTTGTTCAAATGTTTCCTGCTTATATTTTCATTCAGTACTCCTCCAGTAAAACACTAAGGCTGTAATTTAATAAAAGAATATGTTTTGTTCACTCTAAGCGTTTTCTATGGATACACAGAGCATTTGTGGTCTTAACCATATCTTATGTCCTTGGAAGACCCCATTTCTCAAGTATAATTGCTGTTACTATTATATTCCTGCCTGCGGCGATATAGATTGTGTGCTATTTGTTGCAGTTTCAGGCTACAGTACTCAGCACTGAAGTGGCAATGCATTAAAGAGCCATCAGCTTTTCTAATGTGAGATCTCAACCTTACAAGAGGTTTAAACCCCACCAAAGCATTAGTCAAGAAGCGTTAAACTGCATGAATATTAGATAAAGAACAGTATACCTAAATACATATAAGTGTTATATGTTGTAATATGTGCATTTTGAATTTGGCTCCTGCTTTCACTCTCTTTGGCTTTGTCATGATTATTTAGGTCAATATAGTGGAGACCTGAAACACTATCTATTTAATGAGAAGAAGTTAATTAACATACGATTCCTGATAACTCACACAAACGATCCAAAAATACATTTCCTCCAAAGTGTCTTATGCTGCCTCATAGTTGAGATTGGGTTTGAGTCATAGTAGAATATCCCTCTGATTTTATGTTGTTTGTGGCTAAATAATCTGTCATGTTGTAAATACAACAGTATGAGGTCATTATTTCTGATTTAAAGACATCTTTTTAAAATAGTAGTTACTTCTTGTGTCATGTCCCATAATTCATTATGATGCACCCATGCTGTTATCAACAGAAGTAAGGAAAAGCAGCATAATCTATAAGCATCCACTGCCATTTTGACTGATGGGACCCTAAATTCTGCATGTGGCTCAAATAGATTAAAGGATTATCTGTCTTATCAAAGCTTTTTTTGTCCTCAACTCTTCATAGGTTCTGTACAGTATATAACCATATATGGTTGTTTCTTCAGCTGTGGGCAATTTTGGCCCCTGCATTTGTCCACTAGATAGATAGATAGATAGAATGTTTTTGAACCACCAAGGTTGCATTTATTTGATCAAATATAAAATAAAAACAGTAACATTGTGAAATATTATTAGAATTTAAAATAACTGTTTTCTATTTGAATATATTAAATAAAATATATATTAAAGGGGTGGTTGACTGCTTTTTTTCTAGGCTTGACTGTGTTTATGGGGTGCAGTCAAACATATGTTCATGCTTAGTTTTTTGAAAAACACATTATGTTTCACATAATTTACCTCTATTCCACACCTCTCTGTCCCTTCTCTGATAAACGCCCAGATTATTTCCTGGTTTTATGAAGCCCCTCCCTCAGAAATACGTGATGGGCTCTGATTGGTTAGCTGGTCTAGTGTGTTGTGATTGGCTAAACCGCCTCTACTGCGCGTCTGAACGTCCCACCCCTCAGCTCAGCGGCATGTGCTCCGCTTGTATTGTAAACAATGGCGTCATCTATATTGCTTATCAATTTGAGCCCGAATGAGACGCAGAGGATATTAGTGAAGAGGATCGCGCAGAACCTGTGCAAGCACGGCTTTTAATGGTATGTTGTTGTTTTTTTTGGTTCATACTTTTAGATACGCTGTTATTTGTAAGTGCTATTGCATCTGATAGCTTTTAATATACGGATTTATCCTGATTTAAGCTTTAATACAGCACAGCAACCGCACGTGCGTCCATGTATAATGCTTCTCATAGCTATGTGAAAATAAGTGTATAATTGGAACAGTTTGTTGGATCTGAATATGAGAGAGAGAGAGAGAGAGAGGGAGAGAGAGAGATGCAGTATTAAGAACCGCTGCTTTAATGATTTTGAAACTTGTGAATCCATTAGAATCGATAGAAGACAGAATCGCGATTCATATATGAATAGATTTTTACGTGCACCCCTAGTTTTCTCTTCCTCTTCTCTAAAGCAGCGTAGCATGGCCTCGCCCCTTTGCTGCATGTTCCCGGGGGCGGGGTTTATCTGGGTCTGTGACGTATCTGACCCGGGAAGTAACTCGTTGTAGTCTCTTACCTGTCGTTTTTGTAGGCATTGAACTGTCAGCTTCGTAACTTTGCAGATATTGTTTATGCTCAAACAGCAACATTACACACTAACTAACGTTAAAAAAGTGAAATCGCAATCAACCACCTCTTTAAAAATATATTAAATATATTTAAAATGAGAGCAGTTATTTAAAATAGAAATCTTTTGTAACATTATAAATGTGTACAGTAAGTTTTAATCAGTTTAATGCATTATCGCTCAATAAATGTATTTATTTTTTAACATTTTTATTATTTTTTATTTTATTTTTGTCTTAATTGTCACGTATTCTGTTTAATGGCATTCTTGTTTGAAATGATGGTGGTGGAAAATTGCATTTGACTTTTTCCACATAATTTGACAAAATTACAGTTTGATTAGAGATGAAAAGATGGAACAATCAAGTATTCTGTTTACAAACCTTGTTTTTCCTGTGTTTTCTTCACACATCACATCTCATATGATGAAGTTTTACAATTGTAGTGTGATCTTCATTTAAAAAAAAAAAAAGCTTAAATCTGTTGACAACTGATAAAGATGAAATGTTAATATAAAAAAACTATTTAATTCTATGATAGCACAGCTGAAATTTCAGCATTATTACTCCAGTCTTCAGTGTCAGAAATAATTCTAATATGTCAATTAGCTGCTCAAGAAACATTTCTTATTATTATCAATGTAATTTTTTTTTCAGGATTCTTTGATAAATAAAAAGTTTCAAATTAGAGCAGTTATTTAAAATAGAAATCTTTTGTAACACTATAAATGTGTGTACAGTAAATTTGAATCAGTTTAATGCATTATTTATTTTTAAACATTTTTTTTTAATTATTTTTAATTTTATTATAATTTTATTTTATTTTTGTCTTGAATATTTTCACCACAGTGTCATTTTCACCACATCTCAAAATACATATTCTGTTTAATGGCATTCTTGATTGAAATGATGGTGGTGGAAAATTGCATTTGACTTTTTCCACACACACTATATTGCCAAAAGTATTGGGTCACCCCTTTCTAATGAACAGGTTTGACTACTTTAGTAATTTCTATGAGTACAAATCTTAATGTTAAAGCATATAATGATATTCTAGGGAACTGTGTGCTTCTAATTTTATAGCAACAGTTTGGACAGGACTCTTTTCTATTCTAACATGACAGTGCCTCTGTGTATAAGGCATAGTTCAAAAACACATGATTGATTCAGTCAGTGTGGAAGAACTTGACTGGTCTGCATAAAACCAAGTCCTAATCCCAGTTTAACACTGGCTCTGGTGTGACTGTAAATGCAGACCGTGAGCCACAAAATAATCACCAAACAACAAAGACTTGTGCATACCACTGTATAGACAAAAGGATTGGGACACCCCCTTCTTTAGAACAGAAAAGTGCACTTCCAAATCTGTGGCAACAACGATAGGAACATAATTCATGTATTTAAAAATTGTATATCCATCTCTGTTGCAACAGTTTAGGAAGTGTCTAAAATGACTGTACCCTTATGTACAAGTCATTGGGTGTTTGGTGATGAGTTTTTTGCTCAAGGTCTGCATTTATAGTCACACCAGAGGTGTTAAACTGGGATTAGGACTTGGTTTTATTCAGACCAGTCAAGTTTTTCCACACTGACTGAATCAATCATTTTCTTTTTGAACCGTGCCTTATACACAGAGGCATTGTCATGTTAGAATAGAAAAGGGTCCTGTCCAAACTGTTGCTATAATATTAGAAGCACACAATTTCCTAGAATATCATTATATGCTTTAATATTAAGATTTGTACTGTGGAACAATCAAGTATTCTGTTTACAAACCTTGTTTTTCCTGTTTTCTTCACACATCACATCTCATATGATGAAGTTTTACAGTTGTAGTGTGATCTTCATTTAAAAAAAAAAAAAAGCTCAAATCTGTTGACAGTTGATAAGGATGAAATGTTAATATAAAAAACAACCTTTGGTCATAAAAGTGCCTGAAGTTGAAGAAATGCCCTTCTAATTACAGTGTGTTTGCCTTTTCTGACACATTTTTGTCCATAAAGACACCAAAGCCATAATATCTTGTTATCCTAAGTACAGATTATATTATGATGCCCAAGTGAGATATTGTTTGTGAGCAGTCTGTAATCGTGTCATTAAGCACCGGCTCTTCAGATGTTTGGGTGTGTTTGCTTTCCTGCGATGTGTTGCTAGAGATGTGAATCTCTTGGAAACAAGTTAAGAGAACAAATCCACAGGAGTCCACAGATGCTGTCACAGTGACTGCTTGTTAAAATGACGTGGAAAGCGACCTGGAGGAGGACATTCAGTGACCCTTCACAAGCTCTATGATGGTCCATAAACTCTGATTCCCCTGCAGAGAATACATTTCCTTTCTATTTTGAATGCCAACATTCATTCCTCGCTGCCACTTTGACTAGAGCAAAATAAAAGACCGGTTGTGTTCCAGATCCATGCTTTGAGGCAATTACCTCATGTCACAAGCTGTACTTGCATAATCATATGATCATAATCCTTATTATAATCCGTGTTCATTTGTGTTTTTTATTTATAGATGGCTGACTCATAAATCTTGAAGCATCATACAGCCTAAAATAGAAATCCATGTTCTGATAAATCCAGAATGTGTGTGTCAAGTAGGTTGTGAATTATATCATCTGAGAGATTGCTTATGCTCTTTTTTCGCCTCATGTTCCAGATGCCAGACGGAGTAAAGTTCTTAGATGGGGAATTTGAGAAAATTCCTCCCACGCCCTGGGAAAACCAAACAGTCCTAAACTACTTGGACAGAAATCAAAAGCCTCCTGGCCTCTAAACGTCCCTGCATCAGAAAGGATGTGTATCTGTGTGCATTTGTGTGTGCATAATGCACCATAGGGAAAGCACATATTTGCATTGGTTTCACCTTAAAATTATTTGTTTGCACTGGGTTGCTGGGATGATTTGACCAGTTTTGCTGTGACACGATTGTGGCTCCATTACATAAAAGATTTTCTTTATTTAGACATATAGGATTACGTTTTGGCATTTGAAATAATGTTTGAGATTAAGGCTACAATATTTTAAAATGTATTTCTAGTGCAATCTTTGTTTTGTCAAAAACACAACGTCAACATCCAAGCTTAGATTCAGACTGACAGGCCTCTGGTCAGTGGCGTGTAGCATTAGTCTGTTGAGTGACAGACAGTTTGATGTATTTGAACAGCAGGGGAGAAATGAAGAGAAGGGACACATATATCTATTTGATCAGGATTTTATAACATGATATCATATCAAAATTGTAAAATAAAATTAAATTAAATTTCTAAACTGCATTTAGTGTGAATGGGAATTTGAGTAGTTTTTAAATCCACATTCACAATCAAATATAAATAATTAAATGTGACATATCAGGCTTGAAGGCTTGTAATTACTGATATCAAACCTGATGTAATGCATCTAACAGCACTATTTGGTTCGAGAGCTACTGCAAAGAAGTTTTTCAGAGAGTAAAATAAAATAAGTGAATGGGAATTTGAGGCATTTTTAAATCCATATTCACAATCAAATACAAATAATTAAATGTGACTTATGTAAGTTGATGGCTTATAATTACTGATATCATATAATGCCATATTTTTTTGAGAGCTACTAAAAAAGGAGTTTTTCAGAGAGCGATGACATAAATATTGATTTATTCATTGCACAAAGCTATTCTATGAGCTTTTACAAATAATTTTAAATAAAGTGTACAAGTCATATGGCAAAATGTATGATATGTTTTAGTTTTTTCTTAATTCATTAATTAATTTGCTTGACACTCAGCAGCATCCGTCCCCATTCACCTTCTTTATAACGAAATAAGTGTCCAGGATCTTTTTCTGTATTGTGATATATAGTGTACAACAATATTTTTATGGTATTTCGCCTTCTTTCTTTCGTATTCATTTATTGATTTATTCTGTTGGCAGCATCCGCCCCCATTCATCATCTTTGAAAATAAGTGGCCAGGACATTTTTCAAAAATTCACAGTTATGTTCTGTGGAAGAAAGAATGTCATACGGGTTGGGAACAATGTATTTTCTCATTTTTGGGTGAACTGTTCCTTTAAGAATATAGAGTTACCCAGTCTTGGCTATGACAAGGATACACTAAGTTTAGATTTCTATGTAGATTTATGATGCATGTGCCCACGTCAGTCTTACAGAAAGAAAATAGTGTCTTTCTTTGGTAAAAATATAATTATCACACTGTCCATCTGCCGTTGTCCTGCTGTTTGTGTTTGAAACTGCTAGACACAGTTTCATACTGTCAGTTTTCTACTGCCCTGCTGTTACGAGACTGACTGACTCTCCTTCAGCATTTAACACTGCCATTTCATCAGTCGAGTGCTTTAAAAATATAATATTCTTGGTCTGATAATAATTTAATCCTTTTATAGCATCTAACTGGTCGAACCGATGGTGTTACAGTTCACCCTGTGTTACAAAACTCTTGATCTCCCCTACGGAAAAATGAAAGTAATGCACATTCTCTTTCTGAAACAGGAATGGAGAAACAAAAAGTGAAAATTTTAGTCTGACAACATGAGTAAGTCCCTGACCTGACTTTATGTTTGCGTAATTCTTGCATTCCTTCTCTGTGTAAATGTCTAGTCCAATCGCTTCAGTGTCACTGTGGATGTTTTTCACTGTCAGTCTCTCAGCAGGCTCTAAAGGGCACATGTTACATACAGGAAAGCACTCATTCTCTTGCTCTCGTTTGCTTTCTTTCCATTTTTGACTATGTCTAAAACAGCCTGGTTTGTTAGGTCAGATGCTGGGACACTTGAGATTACTGTTTGAGTCTTTGATTTATGGTGGAATACGGCACAGATTCATGTGTTAACTGAATGCTTTTAGCACTGAAGTACATTAGACATAACTCTACAGTACAGTATATTGTGTGTGTATGCTTACCCATGCAATTTTCATGGGAGTGTGTTTATGTCGCATAAGCTCTGGTGGAATTACTTGCACAGGTGGAGTTGCTTTGTAAACTCACTCTGGATTATGACAGGTAAAAAGTCTCTTGCAGCAAGCTATGAAGACAAAGTAGTTTACTGAAGCTCAACTACAATTTCTTTGTTCTTGTAAGGAAACATATATTACTCACGCCTGCTTGAAAAAAAATCAGTTTTCGGTTAAATCCAAATTATAGCATATGTTAATAAACAGTGTTCTTTTATTAGAGTTGCAATGACAATACAATTGTCAAAATATAGTTATTTTCATGCCAATAACTGTTAAATGAAACATTCATTTTTTTGTCTGAATAAAAGTAAGAGCTAAAATCAAGTGAATTTTAGCATCAGAGCACAATTTATTTTGACATTCATTTTGAGATTTCCTAAAGATTACATTTAAAAGTGTTATTAAATTATTAGTGTTTTTAAAGATTAACCTTAAATTAGCATTAGATGATGGAAAAGATCATCTAAATGTAGAAATAGAGGAAATGATTATCCAATATTAGGCAATATCTAATATCAATATACAAAATCAATACAATATTGGCTGAAACGGTTACAGTAGATATATTGTGCATCCTCAGTTTTTGTGCTGAAATCAAATCAAATATTACTTGAATTCTAAAATATACCACATGCAATACCAAGTGAGCGCCAAATCAGCATATTAGAATGATTTCTGAAGGATCATGTGACACTGAAGCCTGTCAAAAATTCAGCTTTTCCATCACAGGAATAAATTACATTTTTAAAATTCATTCAGCTAGAAAACAGTTCTTTTAAGTTGTAAATTAAATATTTTACAATATTACCTGTATCTTTTTTGTCAAATAAACCCAGTCTTGGTGGGAATAAAATACTTTTTTCTTAAACTTATATAATTTATATAATCTGGCTTCTGGACTTACTGCAGAATTGTGGTGGCAAAAGCATACATTAGAAATTACTAACACAAAGTAAAGCATAAAATGTGTGAAATGCAACCAGACAATGCAGTAGATCTTGGGTTAACAATTTAACAGCTATAACTAACAGGGTTAGCGATATAGGAGAAGCCCATTATTTTCCCACTCTTTCTGTACGAACAGTGTTAATTCTTTTGCTCTCTAGTGCTTTGTTTTCTTTGCACTTGACATGTTTATCATTTCTGTGTCACGCTGAAAAAAAGATTGAATTAATAACTGCTAAAGACGTGCTGAGATGTGTGAGTGTGGTCTGTTGTCTGAAGTACAAAAACCAGCTTGTGTTCAAATCTTTATAAAACTGAGCAATTGTTTTGGATATTGAATAAGAACGTTGAATATCATTTGTCTTATTAATTATCCTAAATGTTAGCGATTTATCATACAGTGCGATGTCACATAATACTGTCTCGTATGATCATTTAACACACCATCGTGTTTCTTACAGTCATTTTACACCTCATTAAAGTTATCTAACACCCACTGCCATATGCTTTTAATGCATCACTACCAAAAAAAAATCAAGTTATCACACATTATAAATATTTTTGTTGTCAAAATTAGGGTTGGAACTATTGAAATCATATTTTAGTTCATATACACTTGCTAAATTAATTTTTCTGAATTAAATTAGAACACATTGAATTTATAATCAAGTATGGAAAGTAGGCACAATTTGCTTAAGATTTAATGCTTTAACAAAGATCCTTTCCTGAAGGGTTGCCAGAGTTCATGATCATAGATGCTTAGCTGATTCATGTGTAATTCTCAGTAAATGTCATTCTTTTCTGTCCTCTAAAAAGACATTTCAGGCAATAAAAGGCTGCAGCTTTATACCATTATGTCTAGGCTGTGCTGAAAGTGGATGTTAAAATGTGGCGGTTGAGTAGGCCACCCATAAATGTTTTTCCTTGGTACCCAAACAAGACTTCCTGGAAGAAAGACCAATTTCAAAGGTATTTAAGTGAATCATGGACCTTACCCACCATGCCATTTTAATACCTGCTCTTTTCTTTAATGATGATTTAAGTTGTAAAGCTAAAAATGCTTACCACCGAATTTGTACTGTGCAGTAAATTGGACATAATTACCTGCACGTTGATGATTAGAGGAAAAGATGTAGGAAGTAGCCCATTCTTCCAGTGACTAAAGGCCCAGTTTTGTGTTCATGGAAGTCAGGAGGTTTTTATAAACACATCCCCATGAGAAATAAAATGAAAGGACACTCAGGACAAACACAGTTTTGGAGAAGCAGCAGAAAGACATAGTGAAAGAAAGAGGGAACACTTTTAACCTTTAAATCAACAGATTATCTCCAATTGTATTAGATTATGAGGCAAAATCACTTAGGACTTCAGTTTTGATTTTCTAAATCAAAACCATCCCATCTAAGTATGGTTAAATATGACATCTGTTTAACAAGAAGTGATGCTTATCAATCACAAGAAACCTGTTATTTTGCTTTATTTAGAAAGAAGCTGCATTCTGAAGAAGTTGATGGAAAAAAATTTTCTGTTCTCACATGTGGTAGGGTCCTCAGACCAAACCGGCTGTCACAATACTTTAAAGGTGATTGCAAGATTTCTGCTGCCTTTTTGAGGTTTCCTGCTCGGGTAGGCAGTTCTGAAGCGTTGCTATGAGCAATCAGCATACATAGATGCAAACATACACATGCAGTCTCTAAGGAAACACACAGTAAAAACACCACAGTGCCTTCCACTGGGCAGCACAACAGTTGGGATGGAAACTCTGCAGCTGTTTCTTGTGAATCCAACACCATGGTTTTACTGGTGATTTCATGCAGAGTTTCTTTCTTTCTTTTTTTTTTTTAACAGCAAATCGCTGTGAAACCTGCAGACTGAATAATGTATAAAATTTTAAAAATGTACTTTGTAAATAAAATGTATAAAACATTTCTATAATATGTAAAATATATATATATTTTTTTAAAAAGTATTTTTTACATTTCTGATTTCTATCGCCATTTCTTTTTGTGGAAACCTTGATAGGACTCTTTGATGAATAGAAAGTTCAAAAGAACAGTGTTTATTTAAAATAGAAATCTTTTGTAACATCCAAAATGTCTTTAGCAACCTGGTCTCATGACAAAAACATACCTCTGGGAACTTTTTTGCAAGATACGTACGCAAGAGACGCAAAATACGTATGCCATGTACATTTCGTGACATATTCGATGTGAAATGTGTTTGGTTTTTTCCAATGGAACAGTTGAATGTACATACGTTTTATGTGACGTTGGTTTTGTACGTGTCACCGCAGTTCTTACGCTATAAGTCTAGTGCTCCATGACGTTTTGAAATAAAATTTCTGCACTACACCTAAACCTACCCGATAGTGTGAACAAAAGTGAATGTGACGTAAAAACGCAAACGCAAGTATCTCTCATCTTTCAGCGCTTTCTTCGTGAGTCATGTTTTCGATGACATTCGTACCCAAGGATTCCACATCCTAAGTCCAATTCTGTGCCGGCTGAGCTACCGATCAAGCTTGTTATGTTCGGAAAGCAAAACATAACTGTGTATGAAAACAATTACAAGTGCTCGATGTTTTACCTCTAGTGTAAATTTCTGTTGGAAACTGCAGTGATATGTACTTATTGGTACGTATTTCGCATCTTGCGAAAAAGTTCCCAGAGGTACGTTTTTGCCATGAGACCAGGTAAATCTTTACTGTCATTTTTGGTCAATTTAATGCATCCTTGCTGAATAAAAGTATTCATTTTTTAAAAAATTGAATCCAAATCTCTCCAAAAAAAAATCATTTTTTTATGTCCTTGCCAAAAAGTATTAATTTCTTTAAATAAAAAAATGACTGATTCCAAACTTGCTTTCCATATTTGAAATTGTATGCATTTTATTAAAACAATTTTTGAATTTCAAAAAACATGATCTAAAAAAATGTATTTTAAAAAATATAAAACAGTTTCCCCATAAATAGCTTATGCAGCCCGACCCCTCTAACTGTCAGTAAGTGGTAATTTCTATCAAAAGTGAAGGAAAGCATTTCACAACAATCTGTTCCTATTTGATTCATGGGAAACATGAAGATGTTCTGTAAATCGAGAACAGACCTTGTGGTTGTGGTTTCTAACGGGACAAGTGGTTTGCACTGTGTACGTGTGAGTACACTCCCTTCGATGGCCAGAAGCTCAGGAAACAGACTCACAAACAAGCATTCATGCACGCATTTAAACTGCTGCTTTGATCTGAGGTATTGTAATGTAGGGACTGGTGAAAGTGACTCATTTTTTCCAGACTCATTAATTGGTTGCTGGAGGATAGTGAGCCACATCTGTTGTCCTTCTGCCTTATAAGTAGTTGAAGCGTCGGACTGGCTCGGTGTGGCGTGAGGTCTCTTCCTCTGGGGCGACTGACCTTAGTATGGCTTCAGCTCCATCCATCTGACGCTGAAATGCAGTGTCAGTACTCAGATATGACGTGTCTCTGAATGTGGGTTTGATTGTGGGTTGGGTGTGTGTCTATTAAAGGATGCATGCCCTTTTGCAATTAAATGTGTGATTCTGTGATTCAGTGTAGAGACAGAGAATTGTCTCGCTATCAGGCACATGAAGCAGTACTTGAGGAATTCCAACTCACTGATCAAAGGTCACAGTCTAGCAAGTATCTCAGCAGCTTTTGTTTCAGCATTGACATTAAAGTGATGTTTCTCAGAAGCTGATGAGTGTGGTTTTCAGCGGGTTGGGTTTTTAGTCCAATATATATTCTTGTTACAGTTTACATGGTTCCCTGTTATAATATTTATAATTGTTATATTATTAAAAATATATTTGCAATTATTTTTTATAGTTAATTTTAATATTTGATCTAAAAATAGTTCGATTTATAGGTCAAATTATTATGTAGTTTATCTTTTAATTTAGGACTATGAATCAATAAAAAAATGAATCAGGGTTTTGACAATATAAATTCATAGTACAGTTTGCACGGTTCCTAGTTATAATATTTATAATTGTTATAATGTCCATAATTTATTTGTATTTATTTTTTATAATTTATTTTAACATATGACCTGGAAAATTTGATTTTTAGCTTAAATTATTGTCTAGTTGATCTTTTAATTAGGGCTGTGAATCAATAAAAATGAACCAGGGTTTTAGCAATGTAGATTCATTCCTAGTTCTAATATTTATAATTGTTATATTATTAAAAATGATTTGCTATCATTTTTATAATTAATTTTAATATTTGGTCCAACAGTAGATGAATCAGGGTTTTAGCAATATGAATTCATTATACAGTTTGCACAGTTCCTAGTCATAATATTTTAATTGTTATAATATCAATAATTTATTAGCATTTATTTGCATTGATTATCTTTTAATTAGGGCTATGAATCAATACAAATTAAAGTAGTGAATGACAGTTTTCTGATGAATTACATCTAATTATAAAGTTTGTAATCAGATACATATTTTTAATCCCAAGTGAATGTAGAATAAACATAAAGTAATATTTAAAATAATATTTTTAATGCCAAATATTATCAAAGCCACTATTGCTATATAGATACTGATACCTATACATCTATTTAATAGATTATTTGAAATCTGTATGAATTTCCAAATAAAATTATTAACTATAGCTATTCAGTGTTATATTTCAAAGTCATCAAGTTGAATAATAATAATAATAACAATAATAATAATAATCTAGTCTATAATCTAGCCAAAACGGAAAATTATTAGAGCACTTAATTAGTTTAAATTTGTGAAATTCATCATGTAAACTCATTATAATTTATTTAATTTTCATGCTAAATAGGTCATTGAGCAGTTTACACACTTTGCATATTTCATTTTTCTATTAGTTTTTGTACTATAAATTATTATTATTATTATTAACAAATATTAAATATTTTAAACATATTAAGTTATTAAATAATAAACAATTAATTATTATACAATTGATTAATTCCTATAATATTAGGAGGTCTGTATTGAGGACATAAAAGGCTGATATAAGCAATGTCCAGCTGAACACCAGTCAGTAACAGACTGGCCATTTGTGTTTTTAGCTCTCTGTCATTGTCCATTCAGCCTGCTGTACCCCATTGACTCAGAGCTGTCATAAATTACAACTAAATCTGAGTGACAGACTTGCTACCGTTAAATCACAGTTCTGCTGTGTCCGTAACACTCATTTGGCACAGGAGGCTTTTTCTTTTTCTTTGCACTTTTTGTGATAGCACAGGCAGGCATTGCCTAATGAAACAATATTGTGTGTGTTTGAATAAGAGAATGGCAGAGGATGAGGAAAGCTGATGAGAGTGCCTGGATAAAGGCTTCATAATCTCAGAAGCTGCATGTGACCCACGAGGCTATTGCTGGGCCGCTGTCACACTTTTTGACAGCATATTAATAGGGATTTGTGCCCCAGATGTCTGCCGCTTCTGATGTCTGTTCGGAGCTCTGCCACTCCATTCCGCTCAAAAGCAAATCCCTTTTTTCTTGCTTTGTGTGCAAACCTGTCAAGAACTGGTGAATTACTCTGACTATGTGGAATTTAGTTCTCATTCTTCACTTGGAATATTTGTTCAGGAAGCTTGTGCTCGTAGTTTGGGAAGGTCGTGTTTTTGAATGCTCCTCATTATACTGTATTTTTAGCATTAGTATACATAGCATTCATTATTTTTAATGCATTACTATTGATCTTGGAACGTGTGGTGTCAAATAACAGTATGTAATTGTTTCATATAGCAATGGCATCAAGGAATAACACTGTTTCTGTAGACATCTGTTACCCTTTTCTAGTTTGAATGAATCTGTGTGTTATTTTGGAAAATATGGGAAAAGGATGAAAACTTCTCAGTGCATACGCACTACAACATTTATTATACAAAAATCATGTTCCTTCATGTATTTCTGATGGCAAATCTGTCTACTTTAGAAGAGACTTTTCCTTGGGTTTACTGTGCCATCTTGTGGCTGGAAAAATTAAATATTTCCCTGCTTTTGTAATATTGTGAAAAATTGATTACTGTTGTTTTATATTATAAATGTAATTAGAAAATATTTACATTTATTTTATATAATATTGTTATGTTATAAAATTCCGTTGTAATAATAATAATAATAATAATAATAACATACAGCGACAATTTTATTTTTATTTATTTTAGATCATATTATATGTGAAAAATTGATTACTGTTGTTTTATATAATAAACTTCATTCGAAAATATTTAAATTTCTGTTATATAATATTGTTATTTTATAAAATGTTTTAATCATCATACCATACGAATAGAGTTTTATTTATATTTATTTTAGATAAAATTAATTGTGAAAAAATGATTACTGTTGTTTTATATCACAAACTTCATTAGAAAATATTTACATTTATTTGATATAATATTGTTATATTATAAAATGACATTTTAATAATAATAATAATTGTGAACAATTAATTATTGTTGCTTTATCATAAACTTGATTAGAATTTTTTTTTACACTTATTTTGCATAATATCCTTATAATATAAAATGTTGTTTTAATAAAAATACCATATAAATAGAATTTTATTTCTATTTATTTTAGATAATGTTAATTGTGAACAATTGATTACTGTTGTTTTATACCGTAAACTTGTAAATATTTTCCAATCATTTATTTTATATAATATCCTTATAATATAAAATGTTGTTTTGATAGTAATACCATACAAATAAAATTTTATTTATATTTATTTTAGAGGATATTAAAAATATTTTAAAAATAAATAAATAAATAAATATAATAACAAATGTTGGCACATACTTTGTAACTGTTGTATAATCATATAATGAGCATCTTATAATTTTAATGTTTCCAAAATATGAATCGTTTTTATTGTTGTATTTCAGGTATACTCTTTTCCACACTGGTGTTTGGACCTGCTTGCGGGTTCATCCTGGGATCTGTCTGTACCAACTTTTATGTGGATGCTTTGTTCATCGACACAAGTGAGTTTCAGTTCATCCTCTGCATCTCCAAATACAACACAAACACTCAGTTTACAACAACAGAAAACTGCTGCAAGGCATTTTGTTTCCCACCAACACAGCTCTTGCATCTATTGAATAACTGAAAGCACAAGGCCTTATATTCTATCTCACTGTCACGATCAATAATCAGCGAGAGAATCAACTGAAAAACAAAAGGACAAAGAATTTTTCACACTTTCACACTTAGGATGCTCATTCCTACTGGCTGATGCATTATGTTGTCAAAAGTAAATGGACATCCCTTTCTGTTTAAACAGTTTGGTCATTTCAGCTACATCTGTTCCACCAATAAAATCAAATAGACTTACCAAATAGCTCAGTGACTTCAGTGACTTTGAGCAGCTCAGTGGTTTTGATGTCAGATGTCTGTGAATTGCATCATGTAATTCGGATCTTTTTAAATGTCTGCACATGTGAGAGATTTATCATTCCGCTACACATAATTTATGTATTTCCCATCCTTTATCAGCTAAGCTGGACATCACTCCTGATGACCCCCGCTGGATCGGTGCATGGTGGGGCGGCTTTCTCCTCTGCGGTGCCTTACTCTTCTTCTCGGCCGTCTTCATGTTCGGTTTCCCCCAGTCTCTGCCCGGCAAAGAGGTGGAGGGAGGTCTTGAGAGCGAACAGGCCATGCTGCCCTCGTCTTTACCCCAGGATTATGAGAAATCCAAGCCCAGCAATGGAGTCGTGCAGAACTACCAGCCCAACAGCAACAGCCTGTCCTGCTGCCAGCAGCTCCGAGGTCTCAGTGCCAGAAACTGGCTCCAATCGCTATACACTCTTACACAACCGCTAAACGCTTCCTTTTCACTGAATCTCTGACTTCCAAATTCAACGTGTGATGTTCAGTGTATTCTTATTGAGATTAGTCTGCTTTAGCTGAATACCATTACACTTGTCTTTAAAGAATAAGAACACCTGATGTGGGTCTTTTTCTCGATTAAGTGTATGTTAAATTGAAGGGTTGATCTGCTTAAATCTGTTTAAACTGTACCGGACATCTTCCTCTAATCGCAAGTCTAATTATACTTAATGATACACTGAGGAGGCAATTAGACAATTAGAGTTAAGTCGTATTTATTAGCAGGCCCACACGAATTCTGCACCCGCAGGAGTTTGTAGAAAGCTCAGCAGGTTTCCACAGAACGTCTACACATTCACATCCACTTATGTTTCAGCATAAATATATTTACATGTTTTAATTTATATATATATATATATATATATATATATATTTTTTTTTTTTTTTTTTCAGTTTAAGTTCAAGTACTAAACTGACTAAAATTAAATCAACCAAAACTTAAACTTAAAAACTATATAGACATATTTTAAAAAATATATAATATAATATAATATAATATAATATAATATAATTTTTTTCATTCAGTTTAAGTTCAAGTACTAAAATAACTAAAATTAAATAAACTAAAACCAAACCTTAATAAAAACTATATAGGCATATTTAAAAAAAAGTATAAAAATGACAAAAATTGCTAAAACTTAAATTAAAATTAAATGAACTAAAACTAAAATTAAAACAGAAAATAAAGTCTAATTCAAAATAATAGTATCTTCTAATACTATAAACTATAATGATATTAAAATAACACTGGCTGAAATAAAAATATAAATATTAGAAAAATATATAAATATAAAAAAGTAAAAAGTTGCCTTGGCAACTAACTGAAATAAGTAGTAGTAAAATAACTAAAACTGAAATGAAATAAAGCTAAAATTAAAGAATTAAAGCTAAATAAAAATATATATATATTAGTGCTGTCAATCGATTAAAAAAAATTAACTAATTAATCGCACATTTTTCTAAAATTAATCGCGATTAATCGCGATTAATT
>JAFVLL020027601.1:0-29858 GCA_021397915.2 Tor tambroides
CGTTTTTCAAAAAACTAAGCATGAACATATGTTTGACTGCACCCCATAAACACAGTCAAGCCTAGAAAAAAAGCAGTCAACCACCCCTTTAAGTATAATCTTAAAAAAATCATTTTTTTTACACTGCACTTGTCTAAAGAATTATAACACTCATAACACGTATGTTGTGAACACATCGCTTCCAGTGAATGTATTTTATAACACTTTGACAAAGCCCTTTGATTCAAGTCCTCTAAGGTGCCAATTATAGTTCCTGATATGATACAGATCAGCGTGTTTTCCCCATTGAGAGCAGAACTATGACTTGAATAGTTTCTCATTGCTTCCTGAATTGCTGAAATTGTAACAGCAGAAATGTGAACTGTTATTATGATGGCACTCTCTCACCTTATCTGCCCCTCCTCTACTATTAGCTGTGTGGACTTTGTGAGGAAACAACACGCCAAACATTGACTTCAATGGGACTGTCGTGAGCTCACATCAAAGTGTTGCCATTTACGGGAAGTTTTGATGTGGCACCCTCTTCATTTCGTAGGTTTAGCAGTAAAACTGTGTCAGGCCTGTTTCAGACCGCAGAGTTTAGGTGCTGAGACTATTTTTGCTATGTGTGGCATGCTAAACTCGGCACAAAATATGTGGGGCATGCACAATAAAACTATTTAACAACATGGTATTTTGCTATAGGCTTTCATGAAGAAACATAAAATAATAGAGTGAATTGTTAAATGTACTGTTTGAAAAAAAGGAACATCTTTCAAGCTTGATACAAGTTCTTATGAAAGCCTGTTTCTGCTTCAGCATAAAAAGCAGATGCATGCCACTTTATATCTCAAATTGTGACTTTATTCATCATATTTCAATGCAGAAGTAAGCTATTACCAAGACTTCTGGTTCATTAGTCACTAAAGGTAAATAAATAGAAAAATAACAAAGTGTAGTAAATGGCAAACTATTCCCGCTATAAACCACCAGTGTCTTTATGATTACAAAAATAAATTCAGATAATATGGTAACAATTACTAGTTTGCAACTTCAAGCAAACAAGAATAAGAGAATCTTTGTACAAGTTAAAAATGCCCATGCCTCCTCTTACATAAAAATAAGATACGTTGTTTCCCATAATTTTTTTCTTTGTTTCGCAACATTTTTTATTCGCTCTGTCAAGAGCATGCCAAACCAACAGGTGGTGATAAAACCCTAACTGAAAAGCCACGTGGGTCCATCAGAACCCTGAAAAAAGTGCGGACTACAATATCACAAGCCAAAATCTCCGGCTTCACAGGCTACATGACGACACTGCAACCGGAGTCTCTGAACATCTTCATCCTGGCAGGAGTTTTCAAAAAGGTTCATTTTCAGTGACCTGATACTGTGTTTACGTGTGGACGAACGGCCAAACCACATAGAAAAATCTGTTGTTTTGAAAATGCCCATGTTTGTGTGGACAGGGCCAATAGCTGCATTTTGGGGTTCCATGTAGATGCTTTACCATTTAAATGTAAATATGGTCCCCTGTTAGATTTACCAGTTCTCAAGTTAGTGACAATTGGCCCACTTCTGGTAGCCATTTATGGCTTATTAAAAGATATACTCAATGTAGCGATCCAGAAATAACTGTATTTTCTGCACAGAGCCACAGCTCTGAGCAGAAACACCATCAGTGTTAACACAAAACATGCAGTGTGAAACTGGCCTTATGGTGTTTTCAAATTGTGTTAACGACCTGGCCTCCTGATAAACCAGCTGATAGTTAAGCAGTGACTCAGAATGGCTTACCATGACAGAAGGTTGCGGTTCCTTTGTAATTAGAGAAATAAACCAGGACACCATCAAATGGAAAATTTTACTTAGATATTTTTTTCCCATGCGGCAAGGTATTTATTTCAGTGACTCGCAAAGAAATCGGTATGACTCACATATCACAGTTACTTACAATTAAAGCACTCTAAGAGGCAGCGATGGGGTCAGTCCAATGACCAAGGAATGGAATCAGAAAAAAAAACAGAGCTGAGAGAGAGAGAAACACAAACACAATCAAGTGGAGTCGAGAGAGTTCAGCTTCTCATCAGCCATCCAAGGGCTTCTAAATTATGTGCCGACGTGTGTGAACGTAAACAGGCTTCAGAGGCCGAGCTGCGCTGCGAGATCTCGTGAGGTATCGTCTGATCTTCAGAAACCTCCCGGTCATTCACGATGTGATGAGACGAGAGAGCAATACCACGAAGATGCCACCAGAATATCAATCTATGTGATTGTCTTCCACAGAAAGGAACAAATGAGAAAGCTTCTGGGCAGAAAGTTAGACGGATACATAGGCTACATAAATCGACAGAGTCTGATGACGTGTGACTCATCTCTCATTTCTTGCTCCCACTCTTATTTGTCACCGCAGTGAATGAAAGAATCGGTTTTGATACAATGGTAATCCATCAGCATCAAATTGCATGTCAGTGCTTGAATGAAGCATTGTTAAAATGTAATTTTTACTATTTAATTTAAAAGGAGACTTCTAAAGAATGCATTCATATAGGTGGTCTTTCAAAGGGTCCAAATGTCTGCTACTGTGTCCATGGATTTTCTGATCATGAAAATCTTCTAAATTGTGTGTGTTGTAAAAAGTGTGGAGAACCTGCTGTTGAGTTACTGAGATCAGATTGGGTTAAATAAGTGCCAGTGACTGTGGCTCATGCTTCTGTGTGCTCACCGCTCTCTCTTTTTTATTTTAATCAACATGGTCCACACCAACACATTCTATCCAATATAACGTACAAAAAGATAGTTTGTATTTATCAGCATTCTTAATCAGCTCATGTGCACTTTACCTAATTATGTCATTTTTTTTAATACTGTATGTTCAAATAGAAAACAGCTATTTTAAATTGTAATAACATTTCAAAATATTTCTGTTTTTACTGTATTTTTGATCAAATAAATGCAGCCTCAAATACATTTAGAGAATCTTAGCAACTCCAAACTTTTGAAAGGTAGTGGATAATAACAGTATAAAAAGGACTATTTATTAAACATTGATCAAACTTTGTGTACGTACATATAATATCATACAATAAGCCTTGCAAGTGACACAGCAAAGACCCCATGAAATAAATTTTTTTAGTTTTTTGGCCTATTTTTCAAGTGTTTGTGTTGACTCTAAACGACCTTTTAGCAGGTAGTATTGAAAATGTCCAGTTTTTCTCTTCTAGGGAAAGATATTGATGATTAACGTTACACTGACTACACAATCAAGTGCTCTCTAAAATGAGAAAGTCAAGCCACCTGCAATCAACCAGCAAGCTGCCAATGAAACAAAGTGTATTTTATATGTTTATATATGTCCTAGTACTTCCTTTCACATGACAAGTGGGCTTCCTGCCACGTGACCATTTTCAGTTTACAACCAAACTACAATGCAAACAAAAGGTTAATATACTCAGTGAGCTTGTCTTCAATGCATTCCGCCTGAAGCATCCAACAGTATCCTCATGTGTGGAGTTTGGATTATCAAAGGAGTCTATGTGGGAATTTTTGTTACTTCTACAATTGGATTTCCTTCACTCTGGACATAAACAACACTGGTGAGATTAATCCATTGCTTTTGTGTATATAGCTATATATGAACCCAGATTAAGATTGTGAAAATTCAGAGATATTGATTGATGGACATGCGGCATTGTATATATCGTTTGTGTTTAGGGAGCAATATGTTGTCATATACACTTGTTTGCAGGCAAACTGGAACTGTTGCTGTATTTTAATATTACTTTAACACACACACACACACCTGGTACAGAAAATATGAAGTCCTTACTTTCATAGCTAAGGCTTATTTGCTATTTCAGCATGAAATACATCAAAACAGGATAGAAAACTGCATTTGTAAAATAATTTCATGTTTTTTTTGTCCGTACTAAAATTGCTTACATTTTACAGCATACTGTCAATGAAATAGTGTATTTAATTTAAATTAAATTTAAATTACTGAACAACTTCTTATGATTATTCATGTTAATGTTTTTTTTTGTTTTCTATTTTAATTCATTACATCGATGTATAACATTACCAGCATGTGTTACATGTTGCCAAAAACAAACAATCACCACAGCAACAGTTCTGTGCTGTCATTTCGTATAAATTTAATATAAAATAGATTTCACATAAAATGTTAATGATGCATGTTTTTGCACCTCTAGTTGAAATATATGCAATGATTTGGAAGTTCTTTGAGCTGCATTTTCTCAGACTCTGTTTCTCAGTGAATTATATGGGCTGACCAAACCTACTAAACAACTGAAGAAGAAAAAATCCTCCTTGAAATCTGGTTATTTTTATCAACCTCACTTTTCTCCTTCAGAGTTTCATGACCACTTCCTTTTCTCTGTGTGTGTGTGTAATATGTGTGAAAAAAAATTGCCTGCCACCAAAGACATTCATAACATGAAAGGAAATTTATGTTTCACATGAGATTATGGCTTTATCTTATCACATTTCTAGGCATGCTTGTTTCTAAAGATTAATTCTGAATTCTGAGCAAGAAGTAATAAATCCAAATCAGGTTAATAAATTATCGATGCTGAAACCACAAGGAATGTCTCAATAATGGGCATGACCCCAACAGTAGTGTGTAGCTAGAATAATTCAATAGCTGGCTGGCAGCCTCTATAACACCATTAAAAAATAGCTGAAAGTGATTATTTCTCTCCAAAAGCAATAAGTACTTTCCAGTTTTGTGCACAGTATACATCAGACTGTTGCTGTGGACGGTTTAGACTGTGACCCCAATGACAATCATTTGTGGGAAACGCTAGTCTGGCCATTAAGTGTGTGAACTGACAGACAGGAGGCATTCAACAGTCATATCTGCTGGAATATATCAGAAATCATCACATAGCCTGAAGGCAGGCTGACGGATCTGATATAACAGAGGCATATGTTACACTAACAAGCAGTTACCTAAAGAGGATTTCTGGTTTTTGATCGCCTTGACCTGTCAATCAATTTAATATGCAATGAGTTACACAAATTTATAGTCAGTCATGGTTCAGCTGGAAATCAGCCAATCTTCAGTGTTTGCAGGCCAGCCGACCCACTCAGTGAAGACAGTAGGAGAGGTTTGACACAAATGATGATGCTCTGAAGCATAGCAGAGCGCTTGGGGGTTTATACTTGTTGACATTTACAAGCCTCATGCTGGCTTAATGATGCAGGAACAGAAGCAGCCAGTGCACCCTAGCAATGACCTTTAGCACACTGTGGGAGTGGACCCACAAACCCGGCCGATCAGATACACAAGACTCAGTCTACCTCTGAACTAGCACTCGGACAAGCCACTAGTGGAGCTCATTTTTTTTGGCAGAGAGGACATAGTTAAATTGGCATGGTTGGTTTAAGGTCTGAGCGGTTGTTTATGGTGGCCCAGGGTTTGATGGATTTTCAGAGAACACCTCTGGGTTTTGCTGTTAAGGCATCAACAGTTTTGAAATGCCATAGTTACAGCGAATAAACAAGGCAGGGATCCCTAAGTCAAGTGCAAGTAATGAGCTATTGATTTCCTACATCCTGTGACATAATCTTGATGGCACAACATCAGATTCGGACCAGTTTTAGCTCGCTTATGAAAAAAAAGAAGAAAAGAAGCAATCTTCTCATGCATTCACTAGAGTTGCTAAACAACACATCTAAATTTTTAACCCTCATGTTGTGTTCTGGCCATTTTGACCTGGAAAGATTATTGCAAAAATGACCGGCATACAAAAAAAAAGATAATAAATTTCTCATGCTATATTATTTAAAACTGATTGATCATAGGCCTCACTGATCTTATAAGGTTATGAGCTTATACTCATATTATCCACAATTTATTCTTTTTCACTTAAAAACAGAGGTCAACACGTTTAGATCAATAAAGCCTATGCTCAATCAGATCTAAAAAAAAAAAAAAATTACAAAACCTGTGCTAAATAAAACATGTTGACAAAAAGATTGGATCCAAGATTTTTGGTCGTAATATAGCATAATGAGAGATTTACAATCAGTTTTTTTTTAAAGGCCAGTCTCTTTTTGACCAGGAACACAAAATTAGGTAAAGAATTTTCAGGACAGCACTTAATTGAGCAATCTTTAGTTTTTTTTTTTTTTTTTTTTTTTTAGATTTTAAAATGTAACCTTACCATTGGTTCTTGTAATGAAAACAAAATTCTGAAGGTGAAATTGATAGAATTATTTAAAGAGCTGTTAACTCTAGCAACCTTTCCGTTCTTACCTGGTAACATGTGCTTTTAAAGTCTCCAACCATCTATGCACTCAGTGAGAGTGTTTTCTTGTGCATGCTTTATATGGTATGACTCTTCAGTGAAAATCCTTTTATCTTTAACCTCTTGAGCAGATCATTCATTCCATTAACCGTCTGATGGCTCTCTTATACTCATGTGGCTGACAGCTGATATCACAGATTCATCTTTTTTTTACCTTTTTGATCCCAGATAGTTGATTTAGGATCCATATCAGACATTACCACTGCATTACACCTGGTGTATTCAAGAAGAAATTCAAAGTTATAAAGGAGTTATAAGGGATTTTAATATTATTGTTATTATTTATTTATTTTTACTAAAAATACCCTTAAACCTCTTAGACAAGTAGAAAAAAGTGAGAACATTTTGTTCAAATACTAATAGAACAGACATATATCAGAAGTCCGGTCAGATGTTTAACTTCTCAAAATGCGCATCTGAAGCACCTTTTATGTTCCGTCAATATTTAAATATAAACCAGTACAAATCTGTTCCCTGGGGTTTTTTATTGACCACATTTTGCACATCATTTTCCAATTAAGATCCATATTCTGCTTATGTAAATGTAATCTAAACTACTATCACTCAAAATTAAGTTTGTTTAGAAATGCACAAATGAAATTGTTCAAATAAGGTGTATCCTCTATTGCGCATATTGTTTTCATGTTCAAAAATGTGACACAAAATTTGACATCTGGTTATAGCAATCTGTTTGATGCGTTTATATGATGCTTGCATGATCAAAATAGGCCAATTATGGCTAATACTGGAATGTATGCATGTAATAATAATTAAATTCAAAACATTGAAAATGTTGTGCGTGTCAGAATTTCAAATTCAAAAGCTGTAACAAAGTTTACTTAAGGGTTTCACCTTGGTCTATCAAACAAAATATCAGCTGTATGATATCAACTCGGGTAGAGTGTTTGAGTGAAAAATACGACGCTTCTCATTTGGGATCATTAACAGTCAGAGACCTGCCCAGTAGTCTTGTGCCCTAAAGACTTGTGCCCTAAAAACACGATGCACTTACAGCTTATAATCAACAACAAACCTTTCAAACACACGCGTGCGCGCACACAGGCAGACGGTACCGGAGTGATTTATATCACGCCTACCTTCCCTTGGCGTGTGCTTGCGGAAGAGCCGTTACCTGGTTACAGGGTAGTGATGGAGCACTGAGTAATGTAATCTTCAGGACTCCTCAGATATGAGAGTTTCTCTCGCGCTCGCCGAGTCAAAGCACCACGCGCTGTTCCTGCAGCATCTCCGGAGAGCGCGAGCAACGGCTCGTCCAGGAAAAACGCTTTAACCTCTGAATTAAGTTACAAATATCACCACGGACAGTCTCCAGTTTGTCATATTCCCAGTTGTGAGGAGCAAGTTGGCCGACAAATATTGGTTTAAGGTAGGAAACTTTGCAAAGCGTAATTTTTGGGGGTCTCTGTCGGCAGCAGATTGTTAACCTTGTAGTTTATTAATAGTCTTCGGTCAGTGTATAAAGAGTTATGGATATTCATTCTGTTTAAACTGTTCGAAATATTATCTAATAATAAATATTTGGAGAAGGCTCATGTATGTAAGTGCGGTGTGTGATGACAGATTCCAGGCTATTTCACAGCTCATTTGTGACTGCAGTAAACACCGTTGCTCCTCATGTAAATGGGATATTAGCAAGACAGGTGAGGCGCAGGTGCTATTTACACTTATTACTTAGTGTTATTAGAGCGTAATTGTTACTTGGTAACGTCCTAGTAAAGTCTTCAATCCATATTGTAGCAACCGTCTTGTAGACAAAGGTGGTTATAATGTAAATATACTTAGGCTACTGTTTTTAAATATGCTTACTGGTTTATCATTGCTGTGAACAACATGGTAATTCTCAATGTAGTTTTGCGTTTTCCAGATTTATACATTGGATATATAATTTAGTTGTTAATAGTATGTTTAGAAACACATGTATTTGTATGTTTTCCAAGAATATTGTACAAAATAAGTTTGAAACTCTTAATATATATCATGTAGTCTAATATAATAATGCAAAAAAAAAAAAAAGAGTAACAGCCACGCAAATTTTGCATAAATTAAGCTGTTATTCAGCTGTAGCTGGTTTAGGACCAACATTTGACTTGTAGTTGCTGATAAACTTGTATTTGCTATTAAAAATCTAAATCAAATATAATTTCATTTACTTTCCTTACTTCATGCTGCAGAAAATAAATAACATTTCTTAAATTTGGTTCCACCAATCCTGAGGTTATAGACTTGCTTTGAACTACAAAACTAATACTAATACAGTAACAGAAGCCCTAACTCAAAAACCCACCGAGTGTGAGCAGAGATCGCACCTTGCTCTTGGAGAAAATTGAACTCATGACTTTGAGAAAAGCCTGTGCTGTCCTCAGAGAAGAAGCAACCTGCCAAGAAGGCAGGCAAACAGTGAGCCAGAAGACCCGGCCTGTTCAACTCTCAAGCGAGATGTGTCAGTTTTGACAGCCTACATAATGTAACTGGTGAACTGGCTCTGCTATGGAGCCATTTAACAACATCTTGTCCAGTATCTTTCACAGACCGATAATTCCAACCCTTAGCATTGCAATTATTTGTTGCTGCTTATATGAATGTGTCATTTGTATAGTCTTTCTATGTTAAGTAGTTTGTTATGGATAAAACTTGTGGTTTAGCCTGACCATTCTAGCAGGTATATATCCATAGTCTATTTTCTACCATGAATTAAACAGAGAGAGATTGATTGAAATAGGAATAAAGGGGTAGAGAGAGACAGAATGAGAGTGGGAGGGCAGGTGTGATAAATATCTGCCCCCCTCCACTGTCCAATTAACAGCTCTTCGCTAGTCCTGTTCCTCCTTAGCTGACAGTCCTGACAACCTGTCTCTTCAAATCAAACCCAAATGGTCTCAGAATATACCTGTTCATAACACAAGTCTGTGGAGCATAATATTTCGTATTAATACCAGGATATTTTCACATTCTTGCACTGTTGTATGTTGCATGTGGTCTGATCATGCGATGTAATTCATATTGTGATCTGACACGTCACACCTGCTGTGTTTGCAAGACTCCCACAAACATGTCTGGGTGTATCGAGTGTGTTCGTTTATTATGTTTTATTTTTACCCACGGATCATGTCAGCGCCTCTGTCTGTAGCCTTTCGACTTTTCTCCAAGAGATTGTGACTGTGCGAGTAACAGTGGGGCTGCATTGTCTCATCACATGCCTCTCTCCATCCCAACACTGCTCCAACTGTTCCACCCACATGCAGCACACACTTTACCGTCTATCATATAGAAAGTTAGGACAACACACTAAACATCTACCACTCATTTTTCTGCTGGCAGACATTTTTTTTAAGAAGTTGCTTCCAAAATGTGAAGAGTAGGGCTTTCAATTTAACGTGTTGATTTAGTTCAATCAATAGAGTAAATTACTTACAAATTGTAATCCATTACTGATTCCAAATTACATTTAACAATTGTAGTTAATAACGTAATCCATTATATTACACATTTTAGGTAATATAATCAGACTACTTTTGGATTACGTTTAGATTACTTGTGACCTAACTTGTTTATCACATTGTACCATATTGATACAAAAGTACAAACAGAAAGAAACTATATTCTATTCATTATTAACAACATGAAATGCATGAAACATTACATTATGTCAAGGTTTCCCAAACTTGGGTTCATGAAGGAACAAACGGCAGGGGGTTTGTAAGTTTAATAAAAAGCAAATTATTTATATCAGAAATATGTAAAAAATAAAATAATTTTAAAATGACGTTAATCAAAATAATACACTTACTAAATTTTTTTTTGTTTACCTGCATGTCATGTGTAACAAAGCATTTAAAAGGTTAAAAAGGGGAATCAGGAGGACTTATTAAATTATGTAACTAATATGTAATCATGTAATCAATAAAAAAGTAACTGTAGTATGATTACAATTACTTTAAAATGTAATCTAATATAATTACAAGTATGCCTACTACCAAATTACATGTAATCAGTTACTACCCAGATCTGTCAATCAATTATATTTAAATTATATTTATATCTATAATATTTAGTTATATTTAACACAATCTATCCATCTATCTATATATCTATTACTATTACTGAATCATTTCTTAAATTTGATGAATCATATATATATATTTGATGAACATTCAGATCAATGCAGTAGTGACGCACAGATCAAATAGGCCTAGCTGCTGTCAAATATAATGAATTTCTCTTTCTTTTTGTCTGTCCTTCTGTCTCTTTTTCTTTCTCTAGCTCACTCATATGTAACCTCAATCTCCTATTTTCTGACAGAGGGCAAAGTTCATCATTCCTTTTGAATCGTGAGAGGCTGATTAAATTCAGGGCTGCTATTTAAAGAGTTGCTTATTCTCCGAGAGGTAGAAATAATGGCAAGGACGTCAGCTTTTGACGTTGAAAGAGCGTAACTGTGCCCAGGTGATTGAATGTCTCTTTATGTCTTCAAGGCAAAGCTTGAATGTAGGCTGGGATTGTTTCAGACAGGTTTGAGATATTTGATGTTATCAAGGGAGGAACTAAGCAGATCAGCTTAGGGTGGCAAAGTAAGCAGGAGAATTTGATCTGGTGATATAGAGGGATTTTTGTTTGAGAAGGTCTTCTGCTGTGTGACTTCTGCAGTCTTTAGTGTTTTAAGTCTGTAGCATTTCAGGGGTGATAAGTGTGTTGTTTGTTGGTTGCTACTAAGCTCTGAGCGGAGATTGCAAGTCTTTGAGAGATCAGAGGCCCCTCAGTTTAGAAACAGTCTGACAGGCATGAACAGCAAATGTGTGGCCCATAAGACCCATTTCACAAGCGCTGATTCTGAACCAGCCTGCGGGGAGTGACATAATCTCTCTCAGGACTGGCAACAATCGGTTACCACAGCTTTGGGGTAGTAATTTCAAAAAATAATTATAACAGTGCTTCTCAAAAACCAACCAATGTTGAACTCAAAACATTCAAGTACAAAAGCAAGATTCTTTAAGCACAAACATGGACTGTTGGCAACATACACCATATCGATATCTATTTATCTATCTATCTATATGTCTGTCTGTCTGTCTGTCTATCTATCTATCTATCTATCTATCTATATAAAAGCATAAATACGATAAAAATGATATTAACTATACATACGTACATACATACATACAGAGGTGGGTAGTAACGAGTTACATTTACTTCGTTACATTTACTTGAGTAAATCTTTTGAGTAACTAATACTTTTAGAGTATATTTAAAAATGGGTACTTTTACTCTTACTCAAGTACATTTTTAGTGAAAAAACGGTACTTTTACTTAGTTACTGTGGGCGACGCTCCTCTCGTTACTTTATCTTAATGCAATACGTAATAATAAAGTTAAAAATGCTTCAATTTATTCCAAACGCGCCGTCTTTTCTCTGGGCAATGAGCGATGCCCGTTCGCGAATGATTCATTCTTTTGAGTCAATTCTGTTCGAAGGCTCGATCAAACCAGTTGGCAAACTAGTGAATCGGTTCGCGAATCAGTTTGAATGATTCGTTCAGTTCTCTGCCGCACGCGCTGAGTCGCTGAAGCGGTTCTCACTCAGATAACAGAAAGTTTAAGAACATCAAAAGCGTTGAAGACGTGGCTTTAGATCTACAGTCAGTTGAAAGCAAATCTGCAAAGGCTATGGTTTGCTAGCTATGAAGATCTTTATTAGATGAACACCGCGTGTGCTGTCGGTTCCACACAGTATAGATTCGATTACAGTACACGATACCACTATGACGTTACCAGTTTGTTGTAAATGTACCTTATACATTAAATACAATCTAGAATTTATTCATTAAATAAGCTGTCACAGAGTATGAAATGAACACCCGCCAAACCCGCGTTAGTTCCAGAAGGAATGCCTTTGCCTAGACGCAGAAAATATTGATATTTTCACAGTATTTACGCTTGCAGAAATAAAGGCTACGTTTGTTTACATTTTGCAGAACAGACGGAAGTAGATCCGTCATATGCATTTATTTCCTTATGTTCAGATGTTCTGTAGCGGTCATGTGAGGAGATTTCTCTCTTCTCCGTGTCAGAGGTTATATACATACATAATACATAATTAATTAATATACTTAATTAATAACATAATTAATATACTTTAAAATATAATTTAATTCAGTGATGCAAATCTGAATTTTTATCAGCTGTTACTCCAGTTTTCAGAGTCATATGATCCTTCAGCAATCATTATTATCAGTGTTGTTGAAAAAAAAACAGCATATGCTAGTTAGGTATGTTTTGAAGCTGGGATGCTGGTTTGGGCTGGTTTATGCTGGTCAAGTGCTGGTCTTAAGCTGGTCGGACCATTTTAGGACCAGCACATGACCAGCTTAAACCAGCTAAGGACCAGCATAAACCAGCAAAGGACCATCTTAAACCAGCTCAAACCAGCATCCTATGCTTCAAAACATACCTGTACCAGCATATGCTGGTTTTTTCAACAGGGTTTTGCTGCTTTTTTTTGGAACCTGTGACATTCAGGATTCTTTTATGAATAGAAAGCTAAAAAGAACAGCATTGATAATAAATCAACATATTGGAATGATTTCTGAAGGATTATGTGACACTGAAGACTGGCTTAAAGGCTGATAAAAATTCAGATTTGCATCACTGAAATAAATTACATTTAAAAAAAAAAACATCTTTTGAACGGCAGTGTGTGTATGTATAAATTTTATCTAAATATCTATATATCTAAATAAAAATAGACTATATTCAGTATATGATCCAAAGTGACTAGTAACTAACTACTTTTTTTATTCGATACTTTTGTACTCTTGCTCAAGTAACTATTCAGACTATTACTTTTACTTGAGTAAATATTTCTATAAGTACTTTTACTTTTACTTGAGTACAGTTTTTGGGTACTCTACCCACCTCTGCATACATATACAGTATGTACTGTATGCCTGTGCAGTTAATCTAATTTTTATCATATCTATGCTCTGCTCTAAAATATTGTATTTGCTAAAAACTGCTCTGTGTATTTATAGCTATATAACTATTTTTTAAATCCATATCTAGATACAGTATTTTGAATGACTGGAAAAGTTGCAGAAATTCATGTCCACAATGTGTGAGAGGAGTGCATTTTCACTTATAGTCTGCAAAAAAAATGTAAATTCTGTGATCATGTTGTTCCAAACCTAAATGCTGTGAAACACAACGGGTGATTTTTTTTTTTAAATATTAAAAAATATAAATATCAGTGAATAACAGCCTTAAGTTTGGATTGTTTGGTCACACAAACATTTCATATTGTTTCAGAATACTTAATTCACTACTTTTATACTTTCATTTTAAAATTTTCAAAGCTTTTTCAACAGTCCCAGAAAGAAATCAAGGTTTGGAATTATGTGAAGATGATTAAATGATGACAGAATTTTTTATCTTCGGGGTAAACTATCATTTCAGGACATTCTGGATCATGAATTTATGAGCAATTCAAGGCCTTCTGTTTGGTTAGAGTTGCAAAGCATGACGGGATAGCTCCCAGATGGAAGCTCCTTGCTGCTCATCAGCACAAATATAGGCTTTAACAGTAAATGTGTGGCAAACCTTCAGCAAGTGTTATGGGATCTACTTTAATATGAATGTATTCATGCCTGTGGCTGGCAGTGGCACACACACTGTAGATTTACTTGCATCTGTCAGTGCAAGTACAACAATCCCAATACCCAGTGACACTGATTATTTTAACAGATCACGTCATCAGCAGTCTGAATGACATGAGAACGGTTTCTTTAAAGTGAGCAAATATTTTATTAAGAAATGCAAACTAGACTGAATGAAAATACTAATTACCAATGCATTAACCTCGACACAGAGAAAGAAACAGCGTGCATTTTGAAGTAAAATCATCATCTTAATCATGGGTGTATAATTGCAGTTTTGGGGATCAAACATCTTGAGATGTTTCATGTGATATGTATGAGATGGATGTGTACAACTAAATGTGATTGAATCTGGCAAACCTCACCAGAGAGCAGATTTACTGCTGATATGAGCAGCAAGGGTCAATGACCTGATTAGCTGATGGGGACACTATGGACATGGAGAAGAATATTTAAAACAGAATGCATTGCATAGGGACACAAAGGTGACACCACATAGCAGATGCTTATAAAATATTCATTGGCGAGCTTGAGTAATATTCATCGGATGTTTCTCAGCAGTTCTGTTTTTCAGAGTAGAGAGATCACCTGTCTGTAACTGGGTCCATTTCCCATTACCATTCCTTTCATGTAATGAATTATTATTATTATTATTATTATTGTTGTTGCCATCAAATTCATTTTAATCTCTAGAAGACAGCACTGAAGTCAGAGGGATTTTAAATGAGCAATTTTAAATTAAATTAAGCATTAAATTAACATTTTAGTCATTATTTCTTTTTTCAGTTGGTGTTGCATATACATAACACAAAGGCTCCAACATTATTTAAAATAATGTTTAAATAAAATTACAACTCTATAGAAAAACCCCTGTGTTGTAGTTTTGCATATTTCAGTGTTGATCAGTGCAATATTGTAATATTTATGAATAATGTGACACAATGACACCAAAAATAAGTGATTTTCAAACTGATTTCAAGGTTTTCAAAGCTCATTTGTATCCTACAACACAATATGTTGTGTTAGTCTCTCACTGTCTGTATAATGCATGTGCATCTGTTCGGGATCTAAAATGTTCTTTATTAATGAGGCAATATCAAGCAGGGCTTTCGCTTCTTGGAAAAATGCAAATAGAAATATTTGTAAATATTGTAATTATGTCACATTGTGCATCCATGCATAACTAGGCATAAACATTAAACTGATCATTTTTACATTGATGCAGCATGATTCCATGTCAAAGTTTTCATTATCAGATCAGTTCTCCTTTTTGACAGTGTCACTTCTTTACAAGAAGAAAAACATGTTGGCCCCATCCTGAAAATATCCTTTGCAGTCCTTTTATGACACTTTGGTGAGCTAATGGCAGAGAGACTGTGGGTTTGTAGTCTGCTGTGGAGTGCATAACACTGCAGGGTCAGCAAAAGTGCACACTGAGGACATATTGTGGCCACAACATGCTGGGGGGTCTCGTGAGCTCACGAATGATTCATAACCTGACAAATGGGACACCCTATGGTGTGGTGAACTTCACAGACATGGAAAGGCCACATTAACTTATTCCCATGATGAAGAAGTGAGTCTCTGCTTAAAGTGTATTACAAGATTATCATAATCTCCATATCATATCTGACATTTTACTTAATCAGACAGTTATATTCACTGCAGACGTGCAAATGTATGTTTGTCCTTAACAAAATGATAAAGGACATACTCTTGTAGGGAAAGACAGAAAACCAACCTCACACAAAAAAGGATGATTTAATATGTCCATGTAGTTATTTTGTTTTTTGCGGTTGATTAGGTCACGGTTGTTATGATTGTAAAACATTAGTTCTGCTTTTCAGCTGATAAATTCCTGCTAATTCATTTGAGATCAATTCGGACCCACATAAATGAGTCATATCTGTTGTTCTCTGTCTATAGGTGAATTAATCTCCATTTATTTGGGTAATGCAATCAAATTCTCACAAATGGGAGTGCAGTGAACTGTAAAAATTATTATTTGTGATACAGAGGTTAGGTAATTCTACAGCATTTTTCTTTTGCTAAGTTAAGTTGACTGTAATTTTGTGTCTTGCATACCTGCGTTAAGTTACTTAGAGCATCTCATATAAAAGTGATTATGATGATGGCAACAGAAAAGTTCTCAACAGAAATGATTGCTTTCACCTTCTGATTCACATAGTAATAAATGATTTATTTTTCTATTTTTAAATGCCACTTATAGAAACTTTTTTAGTCATTTATCCAAAAAATATTTGTTTAAATTAGTCAATGATTGATGTAAAATATAAAGTCACACTGTACATGGTGAATTTATGTAGCAGACATCTTACTTACAAAAACAAACAAACAAAGGAACCACAGAATAATGACCTCTGAGAAGAAGAATCTTTCAACGCAAATACTGGCAAAACTCTGTGTTAAAGGGGTCCTATTATGGTCTTTTACAAAGTCTTGATTTTGTTTTGGGGGTGTACTAGAACATGCTCTCATGCTTGGTGGTTCGAAAATCGCATTATTTTTCACATAATTTACATTATTAAAATACCTCTCTCCCCAGCCTGGCACAAACGTCTCGAATAGTTCCGGGTTTGATGAAGGCCCGCCTTCCGAAAAACTAAATGTGTTGTGATTGGTTAGCTGTCCCAGTGCGTTGTGACTGCGAACAGCTTAGATGAGATGGGTATAAACGGAGGTCGGAGCCAGCTGCAAATGGGTGGGCCAGCCGCAAGTGGGTGGGACTTAAGCTGCAAGTGGGCTGTACAAACCAACAGAAGATTTTGATTGGTTTGTTTAATGTCATGTGGTTGGCAAAAGTATCCGTTCACGCTCCTGAGTGGCGTTAGTGGGCGATTTTCGATCCGTCAAAAAGCAGAAGAAGGCGATCTTTCAGTGGCAACCGCGGTAGATGAGTGGAAGATGCGTAGTGATGTACAATTTTTGTTTGCTTTGTTTTGTAAAAAGAATTACAAGCTGTGAAAAGTGCATTTTCTTGGTGGCTTTTGTACAACGTTTTCTTAGTACCACACACATCTTACAATCTGTAATGTTCCTGACAATATCTTTTTTTTTTTCTACAAACAACTAATTTGCTCTCCAGGTTATGGATACCGAAGACCATAAGCAGGTAATGTAATTGCATGGCATTGTAATTTTGGTAACACTTTCTATGAAGCCCATATTTATAATACATTATAAGGGAAGGCATTATAATGAATGCATAATACATAAAAAAAAAAAAAACATAACATTATATCATCTTGTGAATATTCATAAGAACAGTTTTAATGTATTATAATATTTACTTATTAGTGGTTATAGCTTTTAAGATTATGATGATTTATAACACACAGTGAACACGTTGCATCCACTTAAGTTACAATGGATTATATTTCTCATAGTTATAATGTATTATAAGTCTCATATCTTGCCACCTTTCTTATGCTACTTTACCTAAAGCTATCAATGACCACTTATAAGTATAGTAATAATAATAGTAATATTTTTTTCTCTCAAACAGCCATAAGATCAGATATCAGATCAGACTGCTTTGAACTATTTTTATTTTAATATCAGTTTGATTATTTTGATGGTACCTTTTAGACAGCTGTTGATAAGTAACTCTGCAACTACATGTCAACTAGCAGTCATTGGAGTATTAGTAGTATGTCTGCTAAATATATGCTAACACTTTATTTTGATGGTTCCCCAACAGACAAACTGACTATAAGTAACTATGCGAGTACGCCAACATTCCTAACCTTAACCTAAGCCTACTAATACTCTAATGAGAGTTAGCTGACATGTTGCAAAGTTGCTTACAGTCAATAAACTAAGGGGACATCAAAATAAAATGTAACCTAACATATAAACATTGCTTTTTTTTTCCAGTTGAAAATATTAACTAGCTCACATCAAAACTAATATTAGCCTCACGGGGAACACTCAGATAACACTTCATTCACACCTAACCACTTACAAGATGTACTGTAGTAAGATACTATGCAGATCTTTAATAATGTCAAGATATATAGTCCCATTATCAATGTAAAAGTAGATTTAATATGGTGTTCATTGTGTTATAAATAATCATAATCTTAAAAGTTACAAGCACAAATGCGTAAGCATTATAATGTATTATAATTGTTGTTATGATTATTTATAAGACGATATAACATTATAAGGTATTTTATAATGCATTATGCATTCATTATAATGCCTTAAGAATACCCTTATAATGTATTATAAATATGGGCTTCATAGAAAGTGTTACCATATTTTTTACATTTTGGACTGCACTGATTTATAAAGTGTAAATGTCTTAAACGTTTGTAAATAGATACCTGTTTTTATACAGTCTATGATAGATACACTGTAAAAAGTGAACAGTTGGATCAACTTAAAAAAAAAATACTTCAATTGGTAACACCTAAAAAAATTACTTTTTTCAACTTTAATTTATTACAAATAAAGGTATTTATTTACTTTTTTTTTTTTAGGTGTTACCAATTGAAGTATTTTTTTTTTAAGTTGATCCAACTGTTCACTTTTTACAGTGTAATTTTCTAAAGAATAAGGTATATTTTCAAAAGTATTAGAACACATCTCCTAACCTCCCAATCCACAATGTAACATAATTAAAACATGGTTTAAATAAAAATTTTTTTATTTAATACTAATAATGATCAATAATCAGTTTTGTGTAAATTAATGGTGAATAAACTAGCGTTTTGTCTAGTGGTTTTTAAAAGGAATACTTCGTTTAAAAATAGTAATAAAGTCTAATTTACTTGGCCTAATGTCGTCCCTTATAATTTCTGGACACCATTTACTTGCATAGCATAGACCTACAGAGCTGAGAAATTATTCTTGAAATGTTTGTACATGTTCAACAAGAGAATAAAGTCATGCATATCTTGGATGGCATGGGGAGAATGTTTTAAATTTGGGTTAACCCTAATGCTCATTGTGCTTCTTGTGTACCCACCAGGTTATGTTGGGAAGGGCAAGCGAGGCGAGCTCCGTGGAATTTACTCGGAAGCATTGCATCCGGGATTTTGCAGTGTCCACTGTGCTGAATGAATGATTGTACATAATTTGATTCATCAGAAATAAAATCATTTACCCACCCTGAGATTTCAAATTAATACATTGATTTGTGTAACATGTTCTGAAGCACATTAGTCTGTCATTTGCTGTAATTTGATTAAAAAACATTTTCTTAACATTACTCAACATTTTCTTTATGTATCACACATTTACCTTCTAAGTGCAATTGCATCTCACTGTAATGTTCATTGGTAGGCTACTGTAGAAGAATTGTAGAAGTAAAATGTAATATCCAGAAATATGCTTAAATTACTACAGTTAAAGGATTTAAAATGACACCATCACGAAGCATGGCAAAAGGTGTAAAGACATGATTTCAGTGTTGACAGTGAATGGTATTGGATACAAACAATAATGACAAAACTAAGAATAAGATGTGATTTCAATGTTGACAGTGAATGGTACTGGATACACACAATAATGACAAAACTAAGAATTTCAGTTTAAACTACTATGAAAACGTGTTATATTTATATCATTTTAAACTACGATGAAATCCAACCTACTTGCGGCATAAGCTCCTCCCACTTGCTGTTCTCAAGCTCCTCCTACTTGCTGTTCTTGGCGTAAGCTCCTCCTACTTGCAGGTCTCCGGGCTGAAGCGATTACTACATGGGCTTAGATGGCGTTTCAGTATTGCCCAGTATTGTACAGATAAGTGCAACGATAATATGTATTATGTTTATTGTTCTTTAATTCTAACATCATAACATGAATTGCACTGAAACTGTTATACAGCTGAATTTATTTATACCATAGTCCCACAGACATACACTATTTGTGGCGGCATATATATGCAAATTAATTCTCTGCCAGCGGGTGGCGCTGTTGGGGCGGGAGAGCTCGAGGTTTCCCCGGTAACGCTGTACACAAAGCAGAGCTCCGCTCACAAACGCTGCTTTATCAGACATTATATGCAAGATGAAATTAAAATGACATCCAAAATTTTCTGAAAACAGTTGGTTTCCACCAGAAATACAGTGATATGAAAACACCCGCACTTGGTTTTGATTTTGAAACGTGCAGAGCTCAACCAAGCTTTCTCCTCACCCCACAACCATTCACATTTCCGTAGGCGGGATTTACAATTTGTGATGTCATAAATTGAGGAAAACAACTTTGTAGTTCAAACGAGCTGTTCGCTGTAGTTCTTGAAAAGGGATTTTATAAAAACGAAATATCTTCCTTTGGAGTGGACTTTGAGATTTGTAACTTTGTAGATCGTTTTATGCCCAAACATACACACTACACACTGACTAAGATTCAAAAAGTGAAAAAGCATAACAGGACCCCTTTAAAGAACTGACATCAGAGAGGCTAAGGCCCACTCATGCTACCCCCCACAGAATCAGGTGGCAAAAAAGTAATGAAAAGCCGGTGATTGCATTTCCTCACAATGAGGAGCATGATTTTCTCACATACAATTAGAGCATATAAAGAGCGTCCATTTGAAGTCAGGCTAATAGATCATTCAGATCATGGAAGCTGCATGATTAAGACAAATATTTTCCCAAGTGTGCAAGTGTTAATTTCAATTAATAAAACGTACATTAATTACTTATTTTAGGTGGTAATGGCATTTTGATGATCCCATCCCATTATTACACTCTGAACAAAAGGTACAAAAGCTGTTACTGGAGCGGTGCCCCTTTAACAGATGTACTTTTGGACTTTTATATAATATGCACACTAAAGGGGCATATTGGTCCTCTAAAGGGACATATTAGTGCCATCCCTATTGAAAAAAACCCCCAGCATATACTGGTTATGTATGTTTTGAAGCATGGCTGCTTGTTTGAGCTGGTTCTATGCTGGTCCTGAGCAAGAGCTTGTTGCTTAGGACCAGCTCATGACCAACTTAAACCAGCAGCCATGCTTCAAAACATACCTAACCAGCATATGCTGGTTTTTTCAACAGGGTTTTGAAAAGGTACCACCCTAGTGACAGCTTTTGTTTTTTATGAGAGTGTAATCAGTAAAGCTGCATGTGACCATTTGAGACCACAGTACATGCAGCACGTTCTGCAGTCTCAGGAACACTTGCAGTTTGATTGGGTGTTACATCATCTACTTTGCAAGCGAGCGGTACAACATGTATCAAATCAGATTACTGCCAATGCTTTTCACTTTAGTTCTAAAGTGTCAGGCAGTGGTATTGCTAGACCCCCTGCATCTCAGCCCGTCTAAAAATCTGCAATTAACTGAGCTGTCTGCACCCTTGAAATCTGTGATTAGATGATCTCTCTTCACCTTTGCTAAAAACAGCAGATGCAGTAAACTGTCTGAGGTTATTTTGCTCCGAATCAATGCTTTAACAGTCGTTAAAATGATTTTAAGTTTGTTAGATGAAGTAATCTCCTTCTCTAATCAGTGAAGGAACTAGAATATTTTCTGGGCTTCACTGATAATGTTCGTCTCTAAATTCATGAAAAGGACACATTAAATATGCTTCTATAGATTAGACTGCTTAAAACCCACTCATTAGGACTGGTTGTCATTATTGATAGGCTTAACGACTCATGTGAAAGCCTTTTGATTGGCCATCGCATTCATCCATGTACAACAAAGATGTCTGTGATTGGTTACTGCTACAAGAAAACATGCTGTAAACATTTTGGAGCGATGAGAATAGATTTAAATGGAATGCTGTAATTGACAATTTTAGCAATTAGCTAATTATATTAATTGTCCAGCCCTAGTGCATTGAGTCAAGCATCTCTCAAAACAAATAAATTAAATGAAATTGTGGCTTTCATTAATTGTAGGTTTTGTTGGCTGTAGCATACAAACGTCATTGTTCTTATCTAGCACTTGTCCCAGGAGCAAATGCCATATAATCAGATGAACCACTGAATGGATGAATGGCTCCCATGGGTCCATGGGTGAGAGAAGATAGATTAAAGGGAGCATCCGTTCAAACAATGCTGACCTCCCGGAGCAGAGCAGGCCTCTGTCTACAAAGCAATGAGATGGAAGGAGAGGAGAAAAGGACAGGGAGACATGCACAGTGTTGAATGATGAATTATGCATTGCTCTCGCCATTTTCCAAAGCCTTTCAAAAAAAGTATTTTCCTCAGTTTAGAAAGAAATATCTAATTATATATTAAGCTTATGTTAAGTGATTTTAAAATGACTCCTGAGTCTGAAGCCAGGTGACTTCCCAAGTACGAGTTTGGAAACTTGGGTGGTCGTGAGCACTTGCACACATTACAAATCAGTTAACCTGATAATTGTGTCAAATCAGTTGGTACACGGTATGATTTTACTTCAAGGTGGCAATCGTGTCAGCTGTTGCGCTAAACACAGAGGTCAGAGTTTTCAATGTTGCTGTTATTGCTAGACAGAAAAAGAAAAGAAAATCTTGACTGTGCAAATGTTTTGGTGAAGAGCAGAGAACAAAACTAGAGTCTGTGTGTGTGTGTGTGTGTGTGTGTGTACCTGGTATTACCTACATTACGGGGACCAAATGATCAAATGATATTTTTTGATGGAAAACGGCTTATAAATCATACTACATGACGTTTTTTAAAAATCTAAAAATGCAGAAAGTTTTGTGTGAGAGGTAGGGTTAGGGGATAGAAAATACACTGTTACGTGTGTCTGTCTGTGTGTGTGTGTGTGTGTGTATACACTATATGGTTGCTAGCAGCTGATGTGATGGGTCTGTGTCTGGTTTATAAATAAGGGAAAGTCTATACACTGGTCAAATTCAGGTCAGCTTCCCAAATTTTTTCTAAAAACTGTCAGGAGCCCAGTGCTCATAAGGTACTCGGCTTGGCTCATAATCAGAGGCGGACAGTAGTGAAGTATTTTTACTTTACTCAAGTAAATTTAAAAAGTATCTGTAGTTTATCAGAGTGTTTTTCTTTGGAAAACTTTACTTCACTACATTCCAAAGCATAATGTCATACTTTTTACTGCACTACATTTCATAAATAAAAGTTGTTGTTTGTTTTACCTTTAATACTTAAGAACATTAAAAATGTAGTACTTTCTTGTACTCAAGTAAATCTTTGAATTACTTTTACTTGAGTAAAAGTAAGAAAGTAATAGATTTCTAATGTAATTAAGTATTAAATGATATTTAATATGAAACGTAGTGCAGTAAAAAAGTACAATATTATGCTTTGGAATGTTGTGAAGTAAAGTTTTCTAAAGAAAAACACTCTGATAAAGTACAGACACTTGAAAAGTACTTTTAAAGCAGAGTAAAAAATACTTCACTACTGTCCGCCTCTGCTCACAATTCCTCTCACACAATGCAAGCCATAACCATATGAGCATCAACGTTTGACATGCAATTTCTCCCGATGGAAAAAAAAAATCGCTTGCCAGCTTGTACAACAGCAAAAATCACAGATTGTATGGCACAATAGGCTGTCAGACTCCATTTCAATAATATAGTACAGAGATCGTGTAAATGGTGGGCATTAAAACATACTATTAGCGCTACTAACTTCTAATAATGGCTTCTACAAAATTAGCCTGTGGTGCAATCATTATAAAGCTTATAAAGACATATAAAGGTTTTTTTTCCTTTCTGCATGTCTGTTTCATGTTACTTTAATAGAACCAATTAACATTAAAATACTGCAAAAAGAATTGCCTGCACACTTTGTCTTAATGAAATCAATCATTTGATCATTTGAGAAGTTTTTTAAGCAAAACCGGAGCCAGAAAAAATGTTTTGATGGTTTGGATAGCTATTTAATCATGAAGGTTATGAGTGTGGAGCCATATGAATGTCATAGACCTAAAAGATCATAGCCTTTCTTCTCTTGCTTTTATGTCTTTTCACTTATTATTTTCTTTGTTCGACTTGCACTTTTATTCTATTCTGCATTCATTTTTTTTCCCATTTCAACATTGCACTGACACTGAATACTACTTTCATCTGTTTTTAGGGAACAAATCTTTGCAACTCTATAGATATTTTTATAATGAATTAACTTTCATTCATGTAACATCATTAGCTGCCTTCATTCTGAAATGTTCCAAAACATTGTCTTCTATGTTCAATAGCAGGGAGCTTCAAAGAATGAAGCACAGTAAAAGTCAATGGCATTACATCTTTCAACAAACAGGTTGTTCTTTAATCAAAAAGTTTGCTGGGATCCAGCGTCTCCCATTTTATCTACAGCCTTAATTAAACGCAATTAATTTACGATCATATCTCAACCTAGATTACATTAAACCTATATAGCGCGTGATGATGAGAGTTCTTCTCTGCATGTTTTCCCCTGTCTCTCTGTGTGAGTGCCACAGTGGTCTACAGTCAATTTATCTTCCATATTCTTTGCTTCTGGATGTAATTGGGAAGGAGAGAGAAAAGAAATTCAATAGAAAGGGAGAGAGGCAGGTGTGAATATCTTACATACAAAGCTTTTCCATTTCAACAAAGACATATGGAACATAAGACACCTGGTGACCTGATCCTATTTTCTCTTCTCTCTCACAACTAACTATTCTTACACTCTCAAACACCATTATATATTGCTATAGAATTATTTAATATAATATTATATAGATTATATATAAGAGTTCATTCAGCCAAACAAATCAAATCTGTAGTTTACGTGCCCTTGTCTTGTTCCAAACCTTTCTTAATTATATGATGACAAAATTTTCATTTTTGAGTGAATTATCTCTTTAAGATAACCAAGGACAGTATAAATCCTCAGAACAAACATCATGCATGTGCACACACACACACACACACACACACCGTGAATGGGCTTTTAATCATCTGCTCAGTCGGTTCTGACTCCCAACGTGCATGGTTGCTAATAAAATGTCAATTATTAGCCACATTTGGGAAAGCGTAGTATTTGAACTGTCTCTCTGAACCAGGCCAAACACAAACATCCCTATGGAGTCAGTCTCATTGCTGTTGCCATCACTGCAATCGTTTCTTATCTGACACAACATATAACAGCTCTCACCCTTTAATCCTTCATTCTATTTTAATTATGTATTTTAAATTACTATTCCCAGTATAGCAAGCCTTTCTTCTGTTCTATTATGCTTTGCTTTACAATTTAATTGTCATTGTCCATATTTGTTTTTCCATAGTTCAGATATATGCAGTGCTAATGTTTTGAAACGCTGCCATTCTAATGGTTCAGCAAGGTACCGCTGAGGCAGACTTTACTGAGCATCTCACATACGCAGAATAATTGGCATGCCTGATTGCCTAAGGGACAAAAATAACACCATCCAAATCCCTGTGAGCCATGTGAGTGTTTTTACGATGAACTGTTCTCTGCAATCCCTTTTTATGTCATTTGACCAATGTTTAGTTCAGTGGTTCTCAATCAGGGTGGTTCTGGAAAGTAAATTTCAGAGGAGGCCTCAATAATCTAATCTAATATAATATAACAGTAATTTTAAAAATAACTAATATTTTAGGATTAAATTAGATTTTTGCTTTAATTTAAATGTTAAAAACACAAAACAAGATCTTCAACATGTACATACTGAACATATTTCTCATTCTGATGAGAATGCACCATGCACTGAGCTTTCACACAATTTTGTCCATTGCAGCATAGAGGTCTGTGTAGACCAATTTTCCCACTACTCCAAGTTTCATTCAACACCTGCCCCCTCCTGCAGAGCGATACACACATTCCCTGCTTACAATGAATTTAATCCTCTCTTGTCCTGCTTTTTTAGGTCTTGCATGTACTTGCATGTACTTTTATTGTTTCAGTTTATTGTTTTTAATTTTACTTTAATTCATTTTTAAATGATTTTTTATGTAATGTCAAAAAGACATATGTGACCATGGACCACAAAACCAGTCTTAAGTCGCTGGGGTATATTTGTAGCAATAGCCAAAAATACATTGTATGGGGCAAAATTATAAATTTTTCTTTTATGCCAAAATCATTAGGATCATTAAGTAAAGATCATGTTCCATGAAGATATTAGTGAATTTCCTACTGTAAATATATCAAAACTTCATTTTTGATTAGTAATATGCATTGCTAAGAACTTCATTTGGACAAATTTAAAGGCGATTTTCTCAGTATTTAGATTTTTTTGCACCCTCAGATTACAGATTTTCAAATAGTTGTATCTCGGCCAAATATTGTCATATCCTAACAAACCATACATCAATGGAAATCTTATTTATTCAGAGATGTATAAATCTCAATTTTGAAAAATTGACACTTATGACTGGTTTTGTGGTCCAGGGTCACATATAATAATCATTATTTAGGCTACATTTTGTTTAAAAAGACAGAACATGGATTTCATGTTTTATGTATAAATTTATGAAATGTAAAAAGGCGTCTTTGTCATGTCTGGCATTAAATAAATGTGGGCTGTTGAATATTGTCTTGGCTGTTGGACTCAGAAAGGTTGAGAACCACTGGTCTAGTCTATTGTATGTTTTCACTTGGTAAGCTAGTTTCAGATTTGCAAAAAACAGTGTGAAACAAACTTCCTAACAATGGTGCTTTTGTCTGTAGATTATGCATTTATTGAATGTGAGAGTGCATTGAGAGAGAAATGATAGTTTGCGGTTGTTCTCTGTGCAGGACAATGGCCCCCAGCTGAAGGCAGTGACGGCAAGAGATTGAGATGGAGCTGACCTCAGTAGGCGCCTCTGCTGTGCTGGGCTTATGGGGCAACGGCTCCATTCCTGGTTTCCTCCTTAACGAGAATGTTCTCAATGACTCTTGCTTCCTCAATGCTTCAAACTGCACTAATGGGACAGATGCGGGGAACCGAGCAGGAACAAGCATGGCAGGAATCCTCATCCCTCTCATTTATATCATCGTCTGCATCGTCGGCCTGGGAGGAAACTCACTGGTCATCCACATCGTCCTGCACTACTCCAAGACAGAGTCAGTGACCAACATCTACATCCTGAATCTAGCTATAGCAGATGAGCTCTTCATGCTGGGCCTTCCGTTCCTCGCAGTGCAGAACGCCATGCACTCTTGGCCCTTCGGCTCATTCACGTGCAGGTTGGTCATGACCGTTGACGGCATTAACCAGTTCACCAGCATCTTCTGCCTCACCGTGATGAGCATCGATCGCTACCTGGCTGTGGTTCATCCTATTCGGTCCTCAAAATGGAGGCGACCGCAAGTGGCCAAGGCGGTGAATGGAACAATCTGGGCGGTCTCGTTTTTGGTAGTCTTGCCTGTGGTGATTTTTGCAAACGTGCAACGGGAAGGAGGCATCTGCAACATCATTTGGCCGGAGCCAGCCAACATCTGGGGAGCAGCATTTATCATCTACACCTCCACAGTTGGCTTTTTCTTTCCCTTGCTAGTCATCTGCATGTGCTATCTCCTCATTGTGATCAAAATTCGTAGCTCGGGAAAGAAGGTTCACGCCACTTCGACCAAACGCCGCAAGTCGGAGCGAAAAGTCACGCGAATGGTGGTGATAGTGGTGGCTGTGTTTGTTTTCTGCTGGATGCCGTTTTATGCTCTCAACATCATAAACCTGGTGGAATCGCTGCGGGATGAGCCCCAAGGTCTGCATCTTTTTGTGGTGGTATTGTCTTACGCTAACAGCTGCGCTAACCCTATTGTTTACGGCTTCCTTTCGGACAACTTCAAGCGGGGATTTCGAAAGGCTCTGTGCCGCTCATCTCGAAGGGTCGAGAACCACGAGCCGACCGAGCAGCAGCATCAAGAGGAACGAAAAAGAGTGCTGATGCCCAGGGAAAGCCTTAGAAGAGCAGTGAGAAATGAAGAGGATGAGGAAGAAGAAGAAGAGTACAGGGAGGAAGTGACGGAGATGACGGAAATTTGCAGGATTACTCAGAACGGAAACGGAAGCGGACAACCTGAAAGTACCCGAGCGCTTTTCTTAGAGAGACCCTCGGGTACAGGGGTTTCTGAGACAAGTTCCCCAGACAGGAGAGGCACGGGCGGGGATGTTGTTGGTAAAGGACCAGGCTTTGGACCTGCTGCAACCCTACTGAACGGGGCTAAAAATGGGAATGTGAAAACACTGCCAGAGGAACCGGTGGAAAAGAACAACTCACTGGAGATCAGCTACTTGTAAACTTGTGATTCGTGTCAGCTGGAAAAACAGTATTATTGTACATGCCTCCCTCAGCTCTATTCAGTTTGTAGTTACAGTACTGCCTCTCCTGAAGTCTATCAACTCATCTTCGTGTCTGAATTTACTATGATATTTGCTCCTAGTAATTAGACTTTGTAGTATGGAAGTGTACAATCTGGCAACACAATTTGAAAAGTCACAATGAATTTTGCCTTATTTATAGGACTTGGCAAATCAAAGCAAAGGTCATCAGCAGCATTCCATGGTATCAACACCTATGGAACCAGCACCACAATATGTGAAGCATCTATGTGCCTTTTTCTAAATTTGTTTAGGAGATTTAATCAATGCAGTGAATCTATGGCTACGACTGGGCACTAGACCACTAAGTACATTTACATGCACTTTTGCTCTAGCTGTGCATGTGAACATACTTAGTGTGACTTGTAGCATACTACTAAGTGATAAAATTTGGAAAAGATTTTGTACATGTAAACAGGTCAATAATTATACATCTGCTTGTAGTTTTCTCTAAATGCATTTGTATGTGTTTTTTGCCTTACTTGTAAAAGTATTGTACACTAATTGAAATCTGTTGCAAACAGGTCTTCAACCTCTACATGCGCATTGTTATACTATATACAGTTTTGTGCTGCGTATCAGTTGTAGTGTTGTTTATTGGCATTTTTTTTAAATATTACACAAATATTTAACATGATACGATTGTCAGTTTTAAAACTGAATGTTTATTATCTAGATTATCATCTACTTAAGGGGGGCTCTTTAAAAAATAATACGCACCACTGTTGTAAGGAATGTCCTAAAAAATTTCAGTTTTGCATTACTTCTTGCATTAGTTTGTGCAGGGGGACTAACACCCAGATTTAACCAATGATAAATTCCATTCAAACTACCCCTTTACCACCCAAAAAACAAACATACACACTCAGGTATTGAACTTAAAAGGATAGTTTACCTAAAATTGACTTGTCATTGTTTATTCACTCTTATATCATTCCAAAAATATATGGCTTTCTTTTTTCTAAGAAACACAGAAGGAGAATTTTAAAGAATCTTCATGTAATTTTTCTATACAGTGACAATTTATAGTGGCTATAAAAACTATAATGACTATAGTGATAAAAAAAAACATCATAAGAGCACCAAAAAGTACAGTAGTCCATATGACTAATCTCTGAATCCATTTGACAAGTTTGTGCGAGGGACAGACCAAAATTTAAGTCGTTATTTATTGATAAATGCTCTTCACACAAAATTATTGTATGCCTTTTCTTTGACATGGAATATAGAGCATGTCATATAGACTACTTCGTTTTAGTGTATGTAGACATTTTTAGAACTTAAACGACATTATAACTTCCATAACTTCCATTGCCTGGAAAAGAGCCGTGTGATGATTCATCTAAAAAATCTCCTTTTGTGTTCTAATGAAATATACAACAGCACGTGAGTTTGGAACAACATGAGGGTGAATAAATAATGAAAAGAAGTTTATTTAGCATAATTAAAGAGCATGGTCTTTGACATTAGAACCTGACATTAGGACCACTGGCTTTATCCGACACCTGCTAAAGAGGTTTTAGTGCCTCCAATTATAATGTCATTTATGCTCTAATTCCACAGACAGACAACATAAGCTACACATACATTAAAATTCCACAGTGTCTCTTCCCAGCACCGTAATATGCTTATGTGACATTCAGATACCCTT
>JAFVLL020027602.1:0-47533 GCA_021397915.2 Tor tambroides
GGACAAACATCATAGCTCATCCCCGGATGACGTCGGGAATTTCACGCATGACATCTGGAACTCATTTGAGAGGTCACGGGGTCAACACGACGTGGGTGGTCGCGACGTGGGTGGGCCGTGTGGGGGAGGGGAAAGGTCAAAAGGTCAAAGCAATCAATCATTTTTGACACAATGTACCAGATATAGACTACTACTGTTCATGTTAGTCTTTGGATGTAATGGAGGATGGAAACACAAGACATGTTTGGACAGGCAGTTTATTTTGTAGTCACTGAATGCCAGATATATGTAAAAAAAATACTATCATTAACAGCTTCGTAAACCAGCTTTGTCAGATTTCGCATTATATCCAAATAAACCCATCACATCTTAGATACTTAAGACTACATGAAAGCTAACAGGTACTTTGTATGTAGTGCAAAGGTCGGTTGAGTGACAGATGTTGTCTATATTGTTTTGAAGAGACCAGAGACGATGTAGTCTGTGTGAACTCCATCGAGGAGCCCGGTGCCGTTATTGTGAATGAACCAGCAGGGCACATTTTCTCCGTTCTTCACGTCCTGTCTGAAATCTCTCTTCCAGCCCCTGGAGTCATGTGGGATTGAATGAAAAACTGAATGAATTTTCTGTCTCTCTTGAGGTGTGAATTCAACAATACATTTTATGTTCGTCTTCATTCACCTGGTAACTGTGAGCTTGTTTCCTTTCACAAACATGTTGGCATCTTGTTTATCAGGGTCCTTTCCTGGAAACAAGTCACTGACCTCAAAGTTCACCCCATGGTAGAACTGACCTGCAGTAAAAAAAAAAAAAAAGAGTCCAAAGAAAGCTGATGTTAAAGAGATAGTTCACCCAAAGATGAAAATTTGCTGTTACCCTCAGGCCATCAAAGATGTAGGTCACATTTTTCTTCAGAAGAACAGTAAAAAAGCTTTTTTTTTAATTTTTTTTTTTTTTTTTTTAGCTGAAATCATGGTTCTTGGTTTTGACTCAATTGATGAGTCAAAAAAGTAACACAATCAACACAAAATTGATATCTGTGGCTCCAGATGAAATATTGAGGTCTTATGAAGCAAAATGATCGGTCTGTGCAAAAAACTGAACATTATCAACAACATTATTACCTGTAAGCCTAATCTATAGCCTGAGGTAAAAAGGTTCAGAGTGATGTCTGGTTTGTGAATGAATCACTTTGTTGAACCAGTTCTTTTAAGTGATGAAACAGTTCTCCGAATCGAAACTTGCAGTATATCATTTAGAACCAAAGTGATGGTGGCTGTTGACTTTGCATTTTATGAATCACCAAGGACCACGGCTTTAGCTATGAATCTTTACTGCTCTACTGAAGAAACAAATCACCAGCATCTTTGATGGCCTGAAGGTGAGTAAATTAACAGCAAAATTTTCATTTTTGGGTGATGTATCTCTTTAACGTCAGGATAACAGTAAATGAGCTGGGTGGAGTGGAAGTGGCATGAGGTTGCAGGAAGTAGAAGCATTTTTGAAAGTTCCAAGTTCCTATATATTCAAACTTCACTCTGATACCGGTTCATAATGAACATATTCCCTACTTTTACGTTTAGATTTTCTTTGCTGTCATCTGATGCTAAAATGTAATTTTTAAATATGCTAATAATTTAACAAGTGTTCAGTATAAACTATTGCAAATGTCAACTTGAATGTCATTTTTTTCCATACTGTACATTGTAATGTTGTGGTTCCCAAAATTATTTTATTTAAGATAATAGAGGAATTTTAATATTAGCTATTTATCAGTTATTGGTCATAGTTATCGGTTAGCATTTTAATGTTCATGCCTATGCATGTCAGCAAGACTTTTATTTATTTATTATTTTTGGAAAGACAGCCTGGAAATTCCAAAAAGAAAAAGTGCGCTTAAAATGCCTGGATAATGCACTTAATTAACTGAAAAATAAATAAATAAATAAGTGGGGTATGCTGGACACTTAATGCAGTGTAGCAGCTTTACTTGCAAACGTTACTTACTGAAGGGAAGGGGCTTTCAAATTCTGATGCTGGATGACAAAATAAACCTTAGAAATTCATGCCCTAGACAAGGGATCTCCAACCCTGCTTCCGGAAATTTACTGTCCTGCAAACTTCAGTTCCAGCCCTGCTCCAACAAACTTTCTGTAATTATCAAGTAACCCTGAACACCTTGATGAGCTGGTTCAGTTGTGTTTGATTGGGTTGGAGCTGAAATCTGCGTAGTTCTCCAGGAACAGATTTGTGGATAGTACATTGTACGCCATTTGGCACACAACTAACGAGTTGTGAAATGTTTGGAAAGACAAACAAACTTGAATGTGGGGATAATCATATAATCACAGTATGTAAAAAGACATAAAGTTTCATCTATGTACAGTTCTTCTGCTAATATTTGAGAACATCTCATTTTACCAAGCAGGCCGTGGACATTGCTTGAAAAGAGGTGACTGTCCAAGGTGTAGAACCCGAGGTAGTCTTGATGATACGGGTGCATCTTCCATATTTTGTGCAGGATAATAAGAAACTTGACTGAGTTCCTTAGGGTCACTGTTAAACTGCGATCTGCGATCACCTGCAGATCCATGCTGGAGAAAGCAAAAAAAAATGGAGGATTGTGCTCAAAATTTAAGTCTCGTAGAAGAATAATTCTTGCCAAAATGAAAATTCTGCCATAACTATTTTCTGAACCCATATCCATTTTTGTTAATTTTAGTTTTCATTTTTTTCAACTTTTCAACTATCCCTTAAAGGAGTCCTCGGATGCCCATTTTCCACAAGTTGATATGATTCTTTAGGGTCTTAATGAAAAGTCTGTAACACAGTTTGGTTAAAATTTCTCAATGGTAATGTAAAACAAAACCATTTTTACCCTGTCAAAAACAGCTCTGTCTACACCAAGCCATTTTATTGCATGTCGGTTTAAATGCAAATGAGCTCTGCTCACCCCGCCCCTCTCTTCTGAGCCGTGATCAGTGGCTCAGATGTCGGGAGTAAATGACGACTGCTATGTTCATTATTACATCCAACAACAGAACACCTCAATTGCTTAGGAGCCATTCTTGTCTAAATCTGCTCCGGTGTCGAAACAATCGCGGACTGATGACAGCTCACTCAGGGCGGGTCTAAGATAAAATGCTAGTGTCAATCAAACAATCGTGGGAGGGCCTGGGTCTGTGTGACATCACACAGACAGGCATCTGAGAACGGCTCAATTTGAGAAAGGGGAAATGATTTTAACCAGATTAAACTAAAAAACCACTGGGTGGATCTTTACCATTATAGGGTGGTTGTATACACACTGCCAAGACACATTTCAGTTCAAACAACTTGTAAAAGTGCATGTTACATCCGATGACCCCTTTAAACACTGTTTAATATAAATGTATTTCTTTCACTTACTCCAGTCCTTCTAAAGTCTTGTTGTTAGTCCATGAGAATTTTGCCTGTTTTCCCTTTTCAGACATTAAGATCTCCTTTGTGCTCACCATCATTCTGATGCCAAACTTCTCATGAACAATCCCAAAGCGCCCAAAATAGGTGTGCATTTTGCTCCCTGGAATGATCTTTTTATCTCCAATGATCTGGCCATTCACTACAATGCCTGAATATGATTAAATATTAGAAGAAAGAGAATAAACCTAGTCACAATTACTCACAACTAAACTTGTTTCTTGTTTTTTTTGACAGAATGAATCACCTGTAAGTGGGTCTCTAACCAGGTTGAAGATGGTACCAGGTTTGTGATCAATGTTGAAGCACAGAGCATCATTCTGATCTGGCAGCTCAATTATGAAGTGTGGATCTCCATCAACTCCAAGACAACAAGAGACAAACTCATAAGTAACATGTCAGATATTTTTCTTAAAAAAAAAAGAAAAAAAAGACATCTCACCAAAATAGGAGGAGAGTAAGTTTTAGGATTTTAGTCCTTGGCCTAGGTGAGCACTGCCAGGCATTTGAGGTGGATCATAGAGGGCACTAATATCTTCAAGTAGTTGTGTAGTTGTGAGATAGAGACATAGAGTGTTCATTCCGGAGATTTTGTAACAATTAATATAAGACACTTCTTAATGTTCATAATGATGATGTACCAGTCAAATTCCTCTTACCAACTTCTGTTGTGTCCTCTCGCTGATCTGTGAATCAAAAGAACACAGTATTAATTTGTCACAATAGCCCCTCTTCAGTCGGTCACATTTTTGGGCCATCAGCATAATAATTATAAAATTCAAGCCCAAAGAACTCATAATTTGAATATTGCTTTTCCATTGAATTGTACATCTATTATATTGTCATTGGCTTCTACAGAAATACAATGGATGTGCAGTTCAACTTCTGGGAGTTGGAGGTATATAGGTTTTTATCAGCCCACAAGGAAACAAAGGTAGGTTTACTAGGTACTAGGCTGGTACAATTAATAGGTTCTAGAAAGAACTAGTTTCTGGATTTGTTGAAGTTGGTGAGATTTGTCGAGGGTACATTTGGAAATGATTGTGCCATCAAATTTTGATTTACCTACCTGTGAGCTGCATAAACACTACTTGTCTAAAGTTTAGAACACCTCCATTTTCTGAATTAGAAAAAGAGGCTTGCCTAGGACATGAAGCACCGTCAGTGGACTACTGGAAAAGGTACTTTTAAAAAGTTCTATTTGCTTATGTGTTTTATGCTTTATTTCAAAGTACACTGAGACATTAAACTGCATAATTTGAATCCAAGTGTGTGGGCAATTCCGTGTGATGGATACATGAGGTGAAAATTTCCCTGCATGGATTTCACATCATAGCTTGAACACACCAATAAACCTGCTTAGTTTGAAAGTGACCTCTAGTAGCTAGAGCTTCATGAATCTCTACATCATTGATACTGGACAATGGACCTCCTCTGCCCTTTGTAGTGTGACCGTGACCTCCCTAGTAGAAAAGTATTATAAAATACATTATTACATACTAAGTATAGTTCAAATCTATTAACATATTTACTGACATGTTGCTCGAGACCTACTGATATAAAATTATAATTCAACTTGGTAACACTTTATTTTAAGGTGTCCATAATACAGAGATAAAGGAAAGGGGAAAGGGAAGTGGTGTGTGGCCAAATTCCATACTCGGAATTTGTCCTCTGCATTTAACCCATCCAAGTGCATGCACACAGTAGTGAACATACACCTGGAGCAGTGGGCAGCCAATGCTGCAGCGCCCGGGGAGCAGTTGGGGGTTTGGTGCCTTGCTCAAGGGTCTCACCTCAGTTGTGGTATTGGGGGTGGAGAGAGTGCTGGTTATTCACTCCTCCCACCTACAATCCCTGCCGGACCTGAGACTCGAACCCACGACCTTCGGGTTACAAGTCCAACTCTCTATCCATTAGGCCACGACTGACCCAAGTCAGAGTAATTATCTAGTTAAGTACTTAGTAGTAGCCATTGTATTACATGAAACAAAATATACTTACCATGGAACAGCCTGTACTTACTGTTTGTAATTATGTAGATGTAATAGGCAGCTACTGTTACACATATGTAACAGGCCGAGTCTGTTACACAGCTGCTTACATGTATGTAACCAAAAGATTGTTACATATGTGTTGCAGACTTTATATAACGTAATTATAAATGTAAGTACACAGACAGCTACTTAAAATAAAGTGTATCAAGATTGTACTTAAGTGTACTTCATGTGTATCTATACTATACACCTTATCCAGCTGCACTTAGTTTGATTTAACCCACCAGTGCACAGTTTAAATACCTTTCTAATTACATTAAAATTACAGAATATTACACAGGCATAAGCTACTTAAAATAAAGTGTATCAAGATTTTACTTTAGTGTACAAGTAGCTGTGTAACAGACTCAGCCTGTTACATATGTGTAACAGTAGCTGCCTATTGCATCTACATAATTACAAACTGTAATTACAGGCTGTTCCATAACTTAGTTACATGATAAGTACATTTTGTTTCGTGTAAGTACAACGGCTACTACTAAGTACCTAATTAGGTAATTACTCTGTATTATGACACCTTAAAATAAAGTGTTACCTTAAACTTTTTTTGGACTACTATTTGCGCACAGTGCACTTTTCTTAATATTAAGCCTAAAATGTGTTTTAATGTCATTATTGATGATGATTTTATGATCTTTGAATAATATCTGTCTTTAAATGCAAGACATTTAAAGTGTACCTGAAGTATACTTGCAATAGTTCCACTTTAGCACAGTTAAATACACAAATACACATCTTTAGTTACTTCCACACAATTAAACTGTATTAGTTGTTCCAATTTTGTAGAAAGTATGCCAGTTTAGTGTAACAAAAGTACAACTGCAGGGTATTTCTTTTATTAAGTACATAAATATGTAATTGTATTTGTAGTAGATTTAGCACGAAAAAAATCTATTTCAAATACATTATAGTATTTTCCACTGTAAGGTTACACTCTTAAAAAGAAAGGTGCTTTAAAGGTTTTTCACAGTGATGCCATAGAAGAACCATTTTTGATTCTACAAAGTACCATTCAAAGCTTCTTTAAAGAACCATCTCTTTCTTATCTTTTTATAATCTGAAGAACCTTCTTTCACCACAAAGAACCTTTTGTGAAACATGGTTTTTTATGGAACCATTTAGACAAAAAGGTTCTTCTATGGCATCGTGAAACACCTTTATTTTTAAGAGTGTAGGTCTGGCTTTGTGAGACAGTCTTATTAGGCTAATATCTTTATGTAAAAAAGCAGAAGAAAGAAAGTCATACAGGTGTGGAACAACATGAGGGTAAGTAAATGATGACAGAATTTTCATCTCTTTAAAGTTAATAAACTGCAAGTACCTTCAGTCAGCTTGTCAGCAATGAGTGTTTCATCTTCATCTTCGGTCTCTGGTTTGGTGACCACCATGGAGGTAAGCGGAGTGACAAAGTTATATCTCAGAGAAAGGTCTAGAGCTTGAGCTGTGATGTTCTCCTTGTCTTCTGGGGAGCATTTATCTCTGTTAACACATGTTATTGGAAACTGTATTATGTTGGTCATTCTCAGGTAATATTAGAAATATTGGAGTGCATGTTTGACCTTTTATCCAAGAGCTGCTGGATGGTCAGGTATGCCCATAGTCGCTCTATGAAATCCCCAAAGATGTACTCCTGATCAGGAAACACACTGTCCCACTCTTCAGCAATCGCTAGACCCTCAACCACAAACTGGTCTCCCAACTGAAATCAGGTGTATGGCACTAATGAAACAGTACAATCAAACAGATATTTAGTTAATAGCTAATAGTTTGCTTCCCTTACCCCATTTGCTGATACTTCAGTCTGAAAGGTGTTGGTCTCAAGTTCTTGTAGACGTCCAGCTACAACAATCTCAGAGCCTTTGAAGAACTGTCTAAAGTGACTTTGTGTCAAGTCAGTTACAGCGTTGCCAGGATAATTGAGATTCACCTCTAAGAGAAGTGGAGTAGCCACCTCGTCATAAAAACCCTATAGAAATAGCAAAACATTCAGGACCTGGATGCAATCTGGATCAGGTTACATTTATTAAATATATTTATTGAATATATAACAGTATATTTTATTGTGTGAGAATACCTGTAGTTGAAGGGCAGCATCGGAGGCCTCATAGACTCTTCGAGCGAGTCCATCGTTCTGCTTGGCCAATGTGTCAAGAAGGCTGTAGTCCACATCATAGCCAAAGCCCAAACAAAAGAGACTCATGCTTCCATTAATAGCATTATGGACATTTTCTTGGATTTTGGATAGGTCTTGCTGGCCTTAAACACACATTATTCATTGCAGATTGTTAAATCAGTATAAATTAAGGTTTGGATTTTATAAAGCAGAAGTTTTTAAACTTTTTATGTCCATGGACCTGAAATATAATGATCTCCTTATAAGGCATACCTTTCTTAAAATAAAAATTCAATTATATATTGTCTTAAACTGTTTAAAAAAGTTACTAAACATAAAATTGTAAACAAACTTTACTGTTTCCCAAATTTAATATATAACCTTTTATTAGTGCTTAGACGACCTGATTTTATTACAACATTTAGCTACAGTACTTATTTGTTATGCATTTAGCATTTTATATACTTTGGGTCTCAAAGTCCACGATGTTGATTTCTGTTTGAATAGTTAAAGGGATAGTTCACCCAAAAATGAAAAATTCCCTTTAGTTGTTCCAAACCAGTAAGAATTTGTTTCTTCTGTTGAACACAGAAAAAGATTTTTTTTGAAGAATGTAACCAAACAGTTTCTGGTACCCAATGACTTCCATATTACAACCCAAATTCCAGAAATGTTGGTACGTTTTTTTAAATTTGAATAAAATGAAAACTAAGACTTTCAAATCACATGAGCCAATGTTTTATTCACAATAGAACATAAGTGTTTAAACAGAGAAATTTTACACTTTTACCCACTAAATGAGCTCATTTCGAATTTGATGCCTGCTACAGGTCTCAAAAAAGTTGGCACGGGGGCAACAAAGGGCTGAAAAAGCAAGAAATTTTGAAAAGATTCAGTTGGGAGAACATTTAGCAACTAATTAAGTTAATTGGCGTCAGGTCTGTAACATGATTAGCTATAAAAGGGATGTCTTAGAGAGGCAGAGTCTCTAAGAAGTAAAGATGGGCAGAGGCTCTCCAATCTGTGAAAGAGTGCGTAAAAACATTGTGGAATTCCATTGTGGAATTGTGGAACGTTCCTCAACGTCAAATTGCAAAGGCTTTGCAAATCTCATCATCTACAGTGCATAACATCATCAAAAGATTCAGAGAAACTGGAGAAATCTCTGTGCGTAAGGGACAAGGCCGAAGACCTTTGTTGGATGCCCGTGGTCTTCGGGCCCTCAGATGACACTGCATCACTCATCGGCATGATTCTGTCATTGACATTACTAAATGGGCCCAGGAATACTTCCAGAAACCACTGTCAGTAAACACAATCCGCCGTGCCATCTGCAGATGCCAACTAAATCTCTATCATGTAAAAAGGAAGCCATATGTGAACATGGTTCAGAAGCGTCGTCGTGTCTTGTGGGCCAAGGATCAATTAAAATGGACTGTTTCAAAGTGGAAAAGTGTTCTATGGTCAGACGAGTCCAAATTTGGCATTCTTTTTGGAAATCACGGTGTCTTCTGAGCTAAAGAGGAGGGAGACCTTCCAGCGTGTCATCAGCGTTCAGTTCAAAAGCCAGCATCTCTGATGGTATGGGGATGCATAAGTGCATACGGTATGGGCAGGGCAGCTTGCATGTTTTTGAAGGCACTATGAATGCTGAAAGGTATATAGAGGTTTTAGAGCAACATATGCTCCCCTCCAGACGACATCTATTTCAGGGAAGGCCTTGTGTATTTCAGAAGGACAATGCAAAACCACATACTGCAGCTATTACAACAGCATGGCTTCGTAGTAGAAGAGTCTGAGTGCTGAATTGGCCTGCCTGCAATCCAGATCTTTCACCTATAGAGAACATTTGGTGCATCATTAAATGAAAAATACATCAAAGATGACCACGAACTCTTCAGCAGCTGGAAACCTATATCAGGCGAGAATGGGACCAAATTCCAACAGCAAAACTCCAGAAACTCATAACCTTGATGCCCAGACGTCTTCAAACTGTTTTGAAAAGAAGAGAAGATGCTACACTACTAGGGATGACTACGGATAAGGGACTACGGATGAAAATTAGCCAGTGTTGGCTAAATCTGGTGCATTTTACATATTGTATGTGTTATTAATGTGCATTGTCCCTGATTAAATAAATGAAAAAAATGAAAATGAAAAATACACCATGGTAAACATGCCCTCGTCCCAACTATTTTGAGACCTGTAGCAGGCATCAAATTTGAAATGAGCTCATTTTGGGCATAAAATTGTAAAATTTCTTAGTTTAAACATTTGTTATGTTATCTATGTTCAATTGTGAATAAAATATTGATATTCAAATCATGTGATCTGAAAGTCTTTTAGTTTTCGTTTTATTCAAATTTAAAAAACGTCCCAACATTTCCGGAATTCGGGTTGTATTTTTTTATTTTATTTTTTATTTTTTCCGTACTGTGGACATCAGTGGGGACCAGAAATAGCTTGGTTACCCACATTCTTCAAAACATCTGCCATTATGTTTAACAGAAGAAAGAAACTCACACAGGTTTGGGACAACTAGAGGGTGAGTAAATGATGAAAGAATTTTTATTTTAACTGCTTGAAATGTAACAAATTGAAATAAATTAAAACAATGGTGTGCAGTCAAATATTTTTTCAACTAAATAGCTTTTAAAAATACACATATTGAAGATTAAAAGACATTTCAAGCAAAAAACAAATTGTGTTTTCAATATGTCACTGCATAAGGCTTAAGCTTTCCAGAAGGCTTATGTTTTCCATATAAGAGAAGCAAACAGTGTTTCTTTTTTTTTCTTAACATTACTACTATCACATAATAAGCATTGATGATATTATAAACAATGCTAGGTCTGTTTAGGCTACATTTAGACTTTTATTTTAACATTAGATGTTTAGTCCTGTCTAATGCCTTAAAAAAATTGCATCACACAAGAATCATAAATGTCTTTCGCAAAGTTGAATTCTAGCGCATGTGTCCTAAGTTGAACAACTTTTAACTTGACGTGGAATCTTAAAAATATGTGCTTATATGTAAGGTGCTGCAAAACATTAACTATTATATCAGTTATATATTTATTATATCTATTTTACCCTGATTGTTTTTTCTATGAAGCCATAACACTCTCTTGTACACAGTTTGAAAACTCCTATTCTAAAGCATATTGAATGGCCAACAAAGACAACATTAATTTATTAATAATTATTACCAAAGAAAAAAGTATTTTAAAACAGTTTTGTATTCTGCAAGGCCAATACACACCAGAACTGGGTCGGCCATCAGTGAGTAGAATGATCATGGACATATCTGGGAAAGAGTCACTTTTTTCTGAGGTAAGCATGTCCACCGCATACAAAAGACCATTGTTTATATCAGTCACTAATGGAAAAATATGAGAGAATGTTTAATACAGCATCAGTAAAACATAAAACCAGTAATTTACTGCAAAATAAAGACTTGCTGTACTGGGTTACTTGAGAACCATGGCTCAGAATGTCAGAGTACTTACAGCTAGGCTATGATTTCAACCTTGTGCAGGGTTTAGAGTCCTTTTATTTCACTTCATACTTACTGTGTCTTGCTTCAATAGTCTTGACAAACTCTTTCGCTTCTGTCACATTCTCTGGTGTAGCTTTGCTAAGAAATGGTCTCCACGACTCTATAGTGTCATCAAACGTGACTAGCCCAAAGTAATCATCTTCGTGCAGTTCACTTAATATGGTCATCAGAGCTTCTCGAGTCTACCAACAGATAATCAGCAGATGATTCAAATGTACAAACTAAGAGGATAGTATAGGAAAGTGTTCATTTGACTTGCCTGTTTCATCTTCTCTCCCTCCATGGAGCCACTTCGGTCTATCACAAATACCACATTTTTAGGTATTTGTGGCAAATCATCTGGGGCAAAAAAGTGTACAAAGTAGCCGTTTATTATCTGAAACAGAAACATGAGAACATTCGAATAAGGCATGATTAGTAAGAAATTCATTGTGAGAACAGACTTTGTTGATACTGTACCTGAATTTCACCTATGTCCTGTGGGTGGTTCACATCATATCTGATGAATAAATCTCCATCAATTAATGTTTCTTCGCAGTCTGAGCATGTCTTTTGCTGATCCAGTTTAGGAGAGAAGTACACATGTGCCTGAGGAGGATCATAGAGGATCAATGTTACAAGCATAGCGGGAAGTGTTTCTTCTAGTAGTTATACATTTTAATTTTTTTAACTAATGTGTTTTTAGGCTCTTTATTGGTAAAGTGAGATGCTTAATGATTAAACATTTATCACCAGATCAAAATACTTATTTCTGGAAACTGTCGCCTGGTTAGGACACAGTGTAAGGTGGAGCTAGTCAATGAAACTAAACTAGTTTCAAGGTAATTGCAATAGTTTCAAATAAACTATACATTTTTGTAAGAAATTAAGTTTCAGGTTTTAGATATAAATTCGAAATTATGATAAATTAGTCACGGTTACAAGTTATAAAGCTATGAGAAATACTCGCAATTGTAACAAAGTTGCAATTATGAGAAATAAAAAACAAAACTGGTTAGATATGAAGTCACAATTTTGGCATAAAGGTGCAATTATAAGAAATAAAAACAAAACATATGAGAAATAATCTATGACAGTCACAGTAGTCATTTGTGAAATTTTAAGTTGCAATTGCAAGATATAAACACAATTTTGAGAAATGTTTGTGATTACAAGAAATAGTTACATTGTTTGATTTGGTTTGGCTTTTTGTTTTGTTCTGACTAAGGCATAAACATGCTTTCATTTTAATTAAGCAATGTTAGGGGATTGTTGGAAACTTTCATATTAACCTTTTTATCAGTGACAGTTTTCTTCACTAGAGGGAGCAGTTCATTGGTGATAAATGTCCCGTTGACGTCCACAAACGAAATTCCGTTAGGTTCATAGATATCTACCACAATCTGTGGATGAGAGACACGACCGATATAACACAGCTTCCAATATTTAAATATTTCAACTGTATATTTGCAATGAATGAGTTTGAGAGAGAAACTAATGATGGACCTCAAAATTCCGAACCAGCTGTTTCGGTCGGACACCTATCATGATCTCATAACTGCCAAGATGGCGTTGCAGCAGTTCTTCGTAAGTAAGAGTGAATGTGACCTGGCTCTGGGGTTCAATGTTCACAGACACAGAAAAGGTCTCCATGTTCCTTCCTGAAGCCCTGAAAGGCAAAAACAACTCTCATTTCTGATAAGTGAGATTAGCAAATACTGAAAAGCAAATGTGTACTCTGTCAGGATTCCGGGGCTTTGCTAATGACCTGTACTTACTTAACCAGGCCAGCAGTTTGGCCGGATGACACAGCGCTCTCATACTGCTGCCTGGCCTGCTCTTTTTCCTTCACCTCGCTGACATATATCCTGCCCTCAATCTCTCTAAAAAAACAAACACAAAATATTTCACGAGGCACTAGTTGGTTTTGGGCATGCCAGAAAAAGATTGTGACTGTAATATATATATTTATAGCTTGTGCAATGAAAGGAGGACTAACATGCTAAAGTTGGTAATGAAGGCTGTTTTTGGTAAGTCCACCTCAAAGAACACTTCCTGTGATGCATTGGCTGTGTTCAGGGCTTTGGTGGTCATGACAGTGTGAGCAAAACGAGATGCGACCTTGCAGTCCACTTGCATACTTTGCACTTCTATCTGAGAGAGAGACTGATAGATAGTAAGAGAAAGTTAGAGAATCTGTTGTACAGTAATAGTTATTACTGAACTTATATTTAATATATGTATATGGTCAAAGCTTCAGAACAAATTATTTTCTTTTATAACTTGAATGATATCCTCAACATCCTAAAAGATTTTTGGTTTCAGTGCTGCATGTGAAATTTGTATTTTCTAACTGTAGTTATGACAACTCTCAGGATAGATTGTAAAATCTTTATTAATCTAAATAAAATGTGCATAGGTTTGGTTTTTGCAGACTATATCTGCTACACTGTTGCTGCTCAGAAAGTAAACTTGTTTCTGCTAAATGCTCGGATCTTATAATTAAAAGGAAACATGTTGTTGCTGCAAGAAAAAGGAAGATCCTCGTATAGGCAGGTGGTGCTGGGGAGGAGGAGGCTAAGATGAGGACAGGCATTGCACACAGGCATAGCATTAATTGAATACGTCCTGGTTATGTAGGTAAACGGTAATGAGTACATGAATCCAATTGGCTGGAGACATTGAATTGAATGTACCAGTTAGAATGCAAGTAGAGTTTCATGGCTGAACTATTCTTTTTTATGACTTTGCAAAGCCATGCTCACCATTTCTTGCATGTGATTTAAGACCAAGAGGTGATTAGGCCTTTTTACACCAAGATGAATGTTTGGTGTCAAAATTCAGTTTGACTGTTCAATCTGACATTAAAATTTACATGCTTACATGCTTATTCACATGTTTACTCTTTTCCATTGCACTGCAAAAGCTGGCCATAAAATTCACACTTATGGTCATGTGCCCAGATCTGCAGCGGATGGATAAAACTAATACTTGGTGGCACTCATGAACAGGCTGTTTTGCCAAGGGATAATAAATAGGAAGAATTCGGAACCAGCTCTCTAGTCTCTGTACTCTTGATCAACACCATAGCAAATACAAAAATATGAATAGCTGTTTGAAAACATCTGTCCACCATATTTTTAATGCATAAACAGCCATTCTTAACTTTTGACATTCTTAACATTCTTAAGACTTTCGGTGTCAGCTGCTTTCAGTTATTTTAGCTGTACAAAAACAGCCTATTAATTCCGCATTGAAAAACAAGGTGGATAAACGCCACCTACTGTCAGAGAGTGAATTTATTTTTTCATTCAGCCTGTGTGCCATTTTTTCATACAGCATAGGTATTGATTGGTGTGAACAGGACTTTTTAGCATATTATTATTATTATTATTATTATTATTATTTTTAGGTCACATATATCAGATTGTGGACCTCAGTGTGTTGTTCCAAGACAACATTCCCAGCTGTCCCTCCCTGATGACAGTCTTGTTCAAAGGAGTATATCAGTCACTTTTTTGAGGGAAAAAAACTTTTGATAACATTGTTGAATTGTTTAATTTTCTAATCAGATTTTGCTTAACAGTTAAATGACCCTAAATGTCACTGCTGTGAAGTACTTTATCTAGTCAATATACATCAAAAGAATTAGAACAGGTTAGAAATCGCACATGATTTCAGCGTGTTTAAAATTACATGGAACACTAATAGAGAAACTGTCTAAGAAATTTGGTGTTCAAGGCATTCTACATTCACTCTACAGTAAAAGTGGATGGAGACTAGGGGCTGTCAAGCTCTAAAATCACTATCAAAACATTGTAAAGTAGTCCATACAAATTGCGGCATATTCTGAGTCTTCAGAATATACTTATATGGTAACTTTATATGAGGGAACAACTTATTTTTTCTCAGTAACTGTAATGGATAGATAGATAGATAGATAGATAGATAGATAGATAGATAGATATTGGAAGAATTAAAGGAAACAAATGACACTCTTACTAGCGCTGTGCTCTTAATATAGACTTGAGAAACTGAAAAACCTTACCTGTTTTGCTGAATTATTTTGATCTCCGTTGGTCATAGTGTCTTGAGCTTTGGCAGTAAGAATCACACAAATACACACACACATCCACAGCATGACTTTCACTGCAGACATGGTGAAGCCTGGTCCGACTGATTTCAACGCTGGGTGTAAATGTTCTTAAATGAGAGTGAAATGATGAGAGAGAGACGGATGAATGACCGCCTGTGCGTGTTGTACAGGCACTATAAGCATTGCCAAAGGGGTGTGTGAGTGTGCCTAATAATCTAGTACATTCTCCACTGCCTACCCATTCCACCCAGAACAGACATCCATCCTTCTATCCATCTGTATATATCCTCTGTCTGTCTGTACCATGTCTGTCAGTGGCAGGAAAAAGTATGTGAACCTATTAGATTTGGTTGGTTTTCTGTGTAAACTGGTCATAAAATGGCATCTGATCTACATCAAAGTCACAAGTATAGACAAACACAATGTGCTTAAGCTAAAAACACACAATCAACTATAATTGTCTTTATAGAGCACATCATATTAAACATTCACACTGCTGTGGAAAAAGTAAGTGAACTTGTCGATAGCAACATGACTTTTTTTTTTTTAACACAACTTATTTCGTGAGTCCCTTGTTTGTTCTGAGCAGTTAAACTGCTCACATGGTCTTCAGAAATATCCTCCAGGTCCTGCACATTCTTTGGTTTTCCAAACTCTAACTTATAAATTTTGTATACACACACTATAGTGCCAAAAGTATTGGGTCGCCCCCTTCTAATGAACAGGTTTGACTACTTTAGTAATTTCTATGAGTACAAATCTTAATTTTAAAGCATATAATGATATTCTAGGAAATTGTGTGCTTCTAATATTATAGCAACAGTTTGGACAGGACCCTTTTCTATTCTAACATGACAATGCCTCTGTGTATAAGACAAGGTTCAAAAAGAAAATGATTGATTGAGTCAGTGTGGAAGAACTTGACTGGTCTGCATAAAACAAGTCCTAATCCCAGTTACACCTCTGGTCTGATGTAAATGCAGACCTTGAGCCAAAAACTCATCACCAAACACCAGTGACTTGTACATACACTATATAGACAAAAGTATTGGGACACCCCTTCTTTAGAACAGAAAAATGCACTTCCAAATCTGTGGCAACAACGATGGGAACATAATTCATGTATTTAAAAATTGTATTTCCATCTCTGTTGCAACAGTTTTGGAAGTGTCTAAAATGACTGTACCCATATGTACAAGTCATTGGTGTTTGGTGATGAGTTTTTGGCTCAAGGTCTGCATTTACAGTCACACCAGAGGTGTTAAACTGGGATTAGGACTTGGTTTTATGCAGACCAGTCAAGTTCTTCCACACTGACTCAATCAATCATTTTCTTTTTGAACCTTGCCTTATACACAGAGGCATTGTCATGTTAGAATAGAAAAGGGTCCTGTCCAAACTGTTGCTATAATATTAGAAGCACACAATTCCCTAGAATATCATTATATGCTTTAACATTAAGATTTATACTCATGGAAATTACTAAAGTAGTCAAATCTGTTCATTAGAAGGGGGTGACCCAATACTTTTGGCAATATAGTGTATATATGTTTATACTCCATATTTTATAATCATCTGTGAAACAAGCATTTGACCATCATAGTGTTTTGCAAGTTCTGATGTGGGACTGCTGATGTGCTTTGCCTCTAAAGTTCTCTCTTTTTTCATGAAAGTACAGATGCTTTTTGTGGTGTGATGAGAAACTCTTTAGACCCTGTGTTTGCTTGACTAACTCACACAGAACCTCTCATTTACCAGAAGAAACTCCTCTATACTGTATGTACTGAGAGAGAGAGTTAATGTGCCGTAAGTAGTACCCGAGAGCAGCCAAATGACAAGCAATCAAGCTGCTGAGAGAAATAGAGAGACGAGAGCGATCAAGTGTGTCAATGAGTCTGTTCATGGTTTTCTGGACTCCAGTGTGTCATGTCTGGTCAGCATTGCTAGGGCGCTAGAGTGTTTGCATGTGTTTTGGTTTTCTCACCACTCCCTCTTTAACAAGGCTGAAGTCAGATATTATGTCATTCTTCAAAAGGTAAACATTCAGTCTGTACTGAAGCAACACAACTTTAGATTTCACATGCATTACTGATTAAACAAGTGAATGAATGAACTAACTAGCTAAATAAATATGGCATTCAAACTTATGCTGGACAATTATATAATGATCAGTATTTGTATGCACTTCACAAGTTTGTACAAAATCTAAGACCTTTGTAGCTTTATAAAAGTGGTATGCTGATAATACAGTTTTATTAAAAAAAAAAAAAAAAAAGGGGGGATTGATGATCATTTAGACCCCCTTTTTTATCCATGCTCTACCTTGTCTCTAAACTTTATTTTGGGGCTTCTGTTCATCTTCATGGCTGCAAGTAAGAGCTTTCTGAATCAGAGTTTAGTCAGTAATGCATGTGAAATCTACAGGCTGGAATGAAGCTCTGTGCTTTGCACGTTTAGTTGTGTCCCGTGGCTCCTGCAGTCTCGCGCTGGCTCATACTGGGCAGGGGTGAGGATGTGCTGTCAGAATCTCCATTGAGGAGGTGACATCATCACAGAAACAGACAGCATCATCACTATAATAATAATAATAATAATTTGTTACGTTTATATAGCGCTTTTCAAGACACTCAAAGCGCTTTACATACAAGGGAGGAATCTCCTCAACCACCACCAGTGTGCAGCATCCACCTGGATGATGCGACGGCAGACATATTGCGCCAGAACGCCCACCACACACCAGCTTACTGGTGGAGAGGAGACAGAGTGATGAAGCCAATCAGTGTATGGGGATGATTAGGAGACCATGATGGTCAGAGGTCAATGGGCAAATTTGACCAGGATGCCGGGGTAACACCCCTACTCTTTTTCGAAGGACATCCTGGGATTTTTAATGACCACAGAGAGTCAGGACCTCGGTTTAACGTCTCATCCGAAGGACGGAAACAATGCAGGCCAGAAGGAGTTGGGTCCGGATGAATATAGGATTTGGACATGTCAGGGGCCTTTCTCACATGAAGTGTTCACGTGCTTAAAAAAGCCCGACTGAGCAGATTTTTAAAAGATTTTCAAAAACGTGTTGCTTGTGGCGCAAGATGCTCAAAAAACAGTTCAGTTCGATGGTCAGTGTTTTTATTGGATACTAGTTAGATACATATTGGATTTTACTGGATACTAGTAGACATACATGTGTGAGTGTTGAACCCTCGAAAGTGTGTTTTGCCTCTTTAGCTGTGATTAGATGGCTGAAGTGTATTTCCTTGAGGGCGAGGGCAGAGGAATTGACCCAGATCATGTCGGAAGTTCAGGAGTTGAGCTGTATTTGAAGGAGTCTGAGAGGCCAGAGGGAGATCGGGGCGGCTGAAGCCTGTTAACTCAGAACAGATGTGCTTCTCAAAGCAGTGAATGAGTGGGAGAGATATGTAGATGGATAGATAGATAGAGTGTGCATAGAGGTATAGAACTCAATATAGTCAATTTTACCTGTGCTGCTTCGCATTGTGAAGTGCTATGAAACCGATATTAAGTGTTATTTTTTAGATAAACCCCACTGTGAAATCATGGATGTCTGATCACGGTCCAGTGAAGGTTCCAGCATTAAACACTAGATGGCAGTAGAGTCACAGCATTGATTTAGAGGTGTTATCCACTAGATGGCAGCACAAGTTGGTATGATAGATTTGAAATGTGAAAATGTCTTGGTTTTATTAATAGGTTAAATGACATTTTGTGCCATTTTCTTTACATTTATTTTGACTAAATAATGTTACTTCGGATACTGCATTATTCATTCATTCATTCATTCATTTTATTCACATTTTTAACATTATTTATTTATTAATATTTCTTTGCTTGAGTTATATAATTAATATATAAATATAACTTTACATAAATATAAATAAATGTATATAATATATACATTAATAAATCATAATATAAATAAATCATTTTATATTCAGTTTTATTTATTAATAATAATTACAGACAATGTATAGAAAATCTGTTTTAGGAAATAAAAGCATTTTATCGACAATAAATAGTGGTAAAAATTGTATTATATAATAATAATAATAATAATGCATTTTAGTATAATATTTCATTGTGGCAGGACAGTATATTTCATCTGACATTCAATATATATTTTTATATATTTATTATTTATTATTTTTGAAATATTTATTATTTTCTTGTTAAATCATCTTCACAGTCTAATATTGTTTGACAGCCAACTCAGATGAATTTGTGGGCTGTGTAATTGAGTAGATTAGGCTTGTTCTCAAACAACAACAACAACAACAACAACAACAACAACAACACACATAAAAAAAAAAACATAAATCACAGTCATTATCCACGAGATGTAGCACACATTGTCTATCTTGTCTATCTTATCTCATTGTCTATGTCTATTGTAATTGTAATTTAGAATGAAAACCTAAAATCTTTTTGTGGTATAGTGATATTACTGGTAGTAAAAAAATAAAAAAATAATAATAATTATATATATATATATATATATATATATATGACCTTAAGTGGCCATCTTTTCTTCCATTTTTATCCTATAGTATCCAATTGTGTATATACAGTATTGTAAGTTGCATGCTGTATGTCTAAATTTTAAAGTGTAATCTTTTGAATTGACTATGTGTAAATCACAGCATGAGCACAATCTAAGATGTTTTGATTTGGCAAAGGAGATCTGAAGTCTATTAATGGGAGATTTACTTTATCAGTGTCTCTGATGTCAAACTATTTTATATACAGTTACGTGCTGTTGTATGTAGGTGATTGATCTTCTTTCATTACACATAATACACCCAAAGAGACATTGTTTGCAGCACTCACTAATAAACTAGGTTCCAGAAGAGCTTTCATGTTAATTAGGGGAGAAAGGGGCTGATTAGCAGGCTTTTTTAATATCTTGTTCCACACAGTTCATGTTGGCCTTATGCAAAAACAAAACAAAACAAACAAACAAAAAAACCTGTCAATTCTTCAAAATGCCAGGATATAAAACAAGCAAAAATCATGTAATATACATTTGTCTTGAGAACAAACCTACCTTCATTATATAGTATACTTACAAAAATATGATAGCCTATTATAATTTTATTTCGAAGAGCAATACACAAATTGCTGTAATTTATACTTTGACCTTGGTGTTTGAAACCAAGACATATCATTGCTAGAGAGAAGAACCACTTGTGAAAACTGACTTCAGAATCAAAATTGTAATTGGATATAGCTTTTGTAACAATTCTTTATGACAACTAGTCTTTCAGTTTTTTTAAATGTTATTCTAGCCTGCTTGTTTTGTAAAGTTGCTCCAGTCTTTCAGATTTTAAAGCTGTGCTAGTCTGTCAATATTTTAGTGTTGATCTAGTCTGGCAATATATTAATATTTCTGTAGTCTTGTCTGTCTGTGTTTATAGTTGCTTGTCTGTATTTACTGTTGCACTAACCTCAGTATTTTAATGTTGCTGTAGCCTGACAGTATATTAATGCTTGTTGGTATTTTATTATCACTCTAGTCTATATTAATATTGTGTTTGTAGCATTTTGTCCTTGCTAGTATATTAGTTTCACTACAGTCTGTTGTCAGCATTTTAATGTTGCTCTTGTCTGTTAGTATTTTGTTGTCACTCTAGTCTGACAGTAATTTAACGTTTCTCTTTTCAGTCCACATTTAATGTCACTCTAGTTTGTCATTGTTTTAATTTTGCTCTAGTCTGACAATCTGTTAATATTACTCTTTTAGCATTTTCTTATTGTTAGTATTTTAATGTTGCTCGTTTTTGATTATTTTTGATTTCCGCTCTAGTTTGTCAGTATCTTAATGGCATTCTTGTCTGTTAGCATTTTTATGTAGCTCTAGTATGTCAATGTTTTAATGCAGTTCTAGTCTGTCAATATCTTAACGTCATTCTTGTCTGTCAGTATCTTAAAATGTATTTTAAAGTAGCTTTAATATCGCTGTAGTCTGACTTATACAGTATTTCTCTTATAGCTTTTTGCTCCTATTAATATTTCAAAGTTAAAATGAGGCTCAAGTCTGCCGGGGCTTTGTCTCAGTCTCATCTGAGTATATTAATGTTGCTCTAACCTGCCAGTATAAACGTTGCTCTAGTCTGTCAGTACTTTGTGTCATGCTTGTCTGCACATGTCATATGTAACAGGATCTGTTTCATTATCATTCAACCGGCTGAAGTACTGAATGTAATGAAAAATCTAAACACAGCGTGTCACTGAACATGACCTATGACCTAATTTCTCTTGAACTGTTTCTAATGGTCCTGACCCTAATGGTTCCAGCTCCATCAAAGCTCTGTAAAGTTGCTCTATTGTGTCATCTCCACTCTGATCTCCGTGTCCAGGTCTCGTTCTCCACCCGTCACCCCTTCCTCACCCCTCGGCGGGCCGCCACGATCTCCTCACACCCCTCCTGTGCTGTACCTTTGTCCCTGTTTGAATATTTCACATTGCTGTTGCCGCTGGTGCGTGATGCAGGACTGAGCTCTCATTGTGTACACGCGTGTGGGAGCGCTGGTATGCGGGCCCTTGGCGTGTGGTGCGACGGGGCATGCGTGTGGCCGCTGACGCCAGTCTGCCCGCCTGTGCCCGCCTGTCTGTCTCAGCACGCCGCTGTTTGGACACACCTGACCGAGGCTGGAATCACCCACATGGCCGCCCGGGTTTTATCTCTTCCTCGTCTCCTTCGTTCTCCGGTCGTACATTGACTCCTTCGATCTCTGTCCTTGTTTCTCCCCCTGCTCCTTAGTGTGCTCTTTGTATTTACTGTCTCCCTCTTTCACTAATTTTTCTTTCATGTCTGGAGTGGTTAAAGAAAGAGTTCATTTATTTCTCGTGTCTCTTTCTAAGCCTTGTGAATCGTATCATGTGATTTTGGGCTTCATTCAATCAGATTTGCTTGAGTTGCTTATGCTAGTACCTTAATTTAAGTTTATTTTCATGGAAAATCTTAAAACTTGAGATTTTAGAGCTTTAGGTTATGAACTGTCCAAGAGTTATAGTATCTTGATGTATGTTTGGTGCCTCAGAGTAACATTTTTTGAAGATATTTAAATATTGGCTCTCTTTTTCCAATATAATCATTTGTGTTGCTCCATCCATGATCGGTTGCTCGTGTGTAGATTTGGGGTCTTTCTAACTTCCATATATTGGCAAACAGTGAGACATGTGTACAGTCAGATCTTGTAAGTTGCTATTCCTCTGAAATGTTACTCAAATATGTCTTAGAGGGCATTTACACTTTGACTTTTCATTATCAGATTAAACATCTGATCGGTAAAAATGCATGTTGTGTCCAAATGTACTTCATATAGCAACTGTGTAGGCTTTTTGGAGCTTGTCTGTACCTTAGATCTCCATTTACTTTAATTGTATGGCCCGCAGTAAATGCTGACAGAGTTTTGGTGATACTTTAATTTGATAGTCCACTTTAGACATTCTACTAACTATAAATAACTTCATAAATACATGTCAGAATTACTATTCATTAGAGTATTAGTAGACTAGATGCTTAATATATGCTAACAGTTTATTTTGATGCTCCTACAACACATTCTTCTGACCATATGCAACTTTGCAAGTACATGTCAACTTATTCTACTAATCCTAAGCCTTTTCTTTCTTGCTGGTCTGCATAACACAAAATGAATATGAGCAGAACTTGACATCCACTCAATGGTGTCAGTGATGTTGAATGAAACACCTTGTGCCTCTCAGATGACCCTGGTGGGAAAGGTTAGAGCGTAAATTTGCAAAATGTTCGTTGTTCCTGTTTCTCACTACACCAGGGCAGCTTTGCCAGTTTTGCACATTTTTTAGTTTCATGTGATGATAAGATTCTGTACATATTTCAGACTTATCTTATTGATTTGTTTGTTTGTTTGTTTTCAAATGCTGGGAGTCTTGTCTCCGTACTGTCATGCCTGTTAAATCACAATTCCATCTGAGAAAGTGAGAGAGAAGGAGAGAAAGAAAGAGAGACAAAGTGGTGCCCCATGTTTATCAGAACCATGGAGTTGAATTCCAGATGGCATGATAAGGAGAGAAACAAGCAAACAAAAACTCAAAAATAGAAAGTATGAAAGTAAAAGAGAGGGCAGACAGGCTGACGACGGGAGCCCTGGTGCACTCTGGGAAAATTGTTTGGGAGTGTGCTGGTTGCCGCTCCTTTGATTTGCTCAGACGGAGCAGATTAAAGTTTGTCATTTCAAATTCGTCCTCAAACTCAAACTGCATCAACATGATGTTTTTTTTTAGCAATATATAGCAATTAAAAGTGAGCTATTCTTTAATGTAGCCTCTGCTTTTCATTCTTTGGTCTCCTGGATTTGAAACTGTGTGTAAGAGTCAATGACATGAGTTTTATTTGTCCATTTTAATTCATAGTTCACTCTAGACCTTTTCAATTAGGAAAAATAAATATGTCTTATGCATACAATGACTTGAATACACTTCACGCATAAATGTGTATACTGTACAAATGAATTCCTTTAGTTAGCAAGGATGCATTAAATTGATGAAAAATTATATTTACGATAAATGCTGTCCTTTTGAACTTTATATTCATCAAAGAATCCTGAAAAAAAAAAAATCATCCTTTCATCACAAGGATAAATAGCATTTTCGCAATTTCATTGCATTTATAAATATATTAAAATTGAAAATATAGGTATTTTAAATAATATTTCAAAGTATTACTGTTCTTACTGTATTTTTTATCAAACAAATGAAATCTTTGTTAAACATTTATTTTGTATTTTTTTTAAACATTACAAAATCATACCAAACGTCTGAACAGGAGTGTACATGTCAAGGTAGTGTAACAAAGGTCTTGATCTCATAAAATAATAAGCACCTAACATATATATATATATATCTCCAAGTATATCCCCAAATGGCTTAACTTAATTTATTATATATATATATATATATATATATATATGTAATTTTTTTTAAGTAGCAGGAACATGTTGAACTATTATTCACATTTGAAAAACCCTTGCCTGCCAAATCCAAGTCAACGTAACCAATATACCAGAAACAAAATAAAATCAGAAATGATATCACCGACAGGACCCTGTAGACCCTCCTTGCTGTGTCAAGGTCAGATCATGACATTGTTACTCAGTGACTACATTAATTAGTTCAGGATGTCAAGTGTCAAGTGGCATTACTAAAAGAAAAATGCATTTTAAAATTCTTAAAATGTTTAAAAACTCTTTAGAAGTTTGTGCATGATAGATAATATAATTATTTTTAAAACTTTAAATATAAAAAATTATACATTTGCTTATATTGAAGATGACATTTGACATTTTTCAGTCATTAAATCAAAACATATGGTGAAAATAGTGTATTTAAAAAATATATACATATGCAAACATGAATGCAAGGAGCATATTTCTTAAAACTTGGTTTGCATTCAACTCAAGTTTTTTTTTCTTCCATAGTCTTACACACCCTTTGTTGTCATTGACCCATGAGTTATCGATTTTGCAGGGGTCTGAAGTGGGATTTGCCTCAGTATTTAAAGGTTAGGCTGTTTGCACTGGGGTGCTGTCCACTAAATAGCTCTGTCTCATGCTGCGGTAGTATGACGAGCTCGCTTCCACAAAGAAAACAGGACATACACTCCAGCTAAAACCAGCATAATCCCCACTCTGAAGGAGAGAAAATAAGGTAAAGTTTTTGAACGGTGCACAGCTCTCCCATCTGTTTCACTTTTGATGGGTTATCATGACCCAGCCATGACCTTTCGGTTTGCTCTCCACGTCCTGCCCTGTTGCCGGTCACCTGACCACAAGGAGTGATTGCATGAAACAAACTGAATACAAGAACTAATTATTTGTGCTTGATGAATTTGCCGACCCTTTGGCAAATTTAGATTGTGGAAGACGTTTATGAAAGGGGCAAATCCTCAAGGATCCAAAATCAACACTGACCCTAAACCCCGGTGTTCCTTGAACTTGTTAGAAATGCCCCCAACCTTTTCCTGTCAGAGATTAGCCGAACGTGTGGGAGCAAGGAAAGCTAAAAAAGTGAGCGTAATCGTTATGCCGAGTGGCCTTGAGAGCCATTTTTTTCTCTGACCTGTATGTACCCGGGTCATATCAATCCTGGGCCAATAGTACCATTTTAAGTGTGTCACTTCCTGTTTTAGGTGGCGTGTAGGAAGAGAGGCCGTTCAGATTTGAAACCGCATGTCTGGCCAACAGGATCAGAGGATAAGACTGTTTGTTTGCTTTCGCTTGTTCAGAAAGGGTAGGGGAGCTCGGCCCTCGCTGTTTTAGAAATGCTTCCCTCTGCCACACACACACACACAGTCCCCAAAACACACTGACTGGAACCTCCCTGACCTCCATCTCACCCAGGATCCCTGGGAAAAAGCAGACAGCCAGAGTGAACATTCAGACACGAAATCACAACCAGACCCGTCACTGAGCACAAGAGCCTTCATCCAGGCCAAACCACCCAGGGAGTCGGCCCCCTCGTGCCCAGAGAGAGAGCCCTGCCCTGGGGCAACACGCTCCGCAGCAGCCCTTGTGTCCACACGGAGGAGGGAGATTATTGCTGGAGACGGCGATGAAAAGTAACACTTACATGATTATGAAAACATGTTTTGAAGAGCATCACTGTTTGTCAGTAGCAGTCAATAATAGCATTGTGAGTCCAGAGAGAATGACACGAAATCACAAAGAGGATTCTGGGAACGCCGCTCCATATAGGTCAGACTGGGTTGGCTTTTTCTGCTTTTTCCTCTGCGTCTGACTACTGATTTTTGCGTTGGCCATGGCTGGTTTGAGATCCCATGATCGAGGTCAGGTAAAGGGGACAAGAGGAATGGACACGCGCACACATTCAACACACGCCACCCTTTTCCCGACCCCTGCCTCATCTCCCACAAGCCCCTGGGTGCAGAAGCCTGGCACCAGACAGTTATTCCAGCCCTCGGGCGGCAGAACAACTACAGGTCACACAGTCAGAGAGAAACAGAGATGCAGAGGAAGAAAGAGGTTAGGGTTTGTGTATGCGAAACGCTATATTTCATATGAATGTGAAGCTTTTTTCCATCAATTCCATGTGGAATTTTGTCCGGAAACCGGCATTGTGATGCTGTGCGCTCATTGCAACATATGTTTTATTCTTGAGGGATGCGCATTTTGCAGTTTCAGTGGTTTGACGCTTGGATTATATGTTTTGCAAACACAAAACAGTCTCTTTATTCACTGACAGGAGATTTTCTGCCCCTTTAAACATGTTTTGAGTGTAGATTTTTTTCTCCTTTAAATATGCTAATTAAACAACATATACATAGCAAGACCAGTTCTCATTGCTTTTCCTCTGTCTGTTGTTCCTCTTTATATCTTTTTGCATGCAGTTGTGTTCTTTAAAATACAAAGTAGACCATTTTTTTTTCATGATCAGTAAATTAATTAGTTGTGCTGTTTTCATTTTTAATTCGTGTCCTAAGCTCATGAAAAGAGCAGAAGGAAGCGGAGAGAACACTCTGTGATTGGATTAAATTTTCCTCTCTTTGTAAACATTGTGACCTGAGTTTTTGACGCGCAATTTTTTGCACGTTTAATGACTGTTTTCGTACCCTTTCAACACGCGCGTCTTCATAACAAGGGGAGCGGAGATGAAGGCCTTATTTAAAGTTGCCTTTGAGTCTTTGTGTGCCGCATGGGGTGTGTTTTGCTCTGTTTTGTTCTGCTAAATCCTCTGTCTGTTTGCTCTAAGAAGAGCCCTGAGCGATTAGTAATATTTCGACTGAAGGAGAACATTTTACCGTCCTCCAGGTTGGTTGATTCTGTTAATTGTGTGGAAGTGTGTGTGTGTATGGGTTTGTTTGTGTTCATGGACTTTAGTGTGTTTATGAGTCAGACTGATTTACTATAGTACAGGTAGTAAACGCAGTAAATTACTGCAACTTTTATATGCACTTTATAGGCTCACAGCACATACTGCTGATCTCAGGCTCAGAAATACAACTGTACAGTAAAATAAGTACAATTTACAAATGTTTGTGACCCCACCCCACCCCAAATCAAGCACTTACAAAAGTATTCAACATGATAGCCCTAGTTACAGTAACTAAAACTGTTGTAACTAGTAAAAATAGGGTATTTTTTCCACCAAAATACCATTATCATTACAGTTTTTGTTACTATATTTAAATTGTTGTAACAAAATTAAATCAAGTGCTTGACACTGTTCTAGTGAGATTTATTAGGGCTGCACAATAAATAAAAAATGTGATTACCAAATTGGAAAGGCTGTGATTTAATTAACTAAATATGTGATGAAGCATGGCACTGTGTTCATTTCCACGTGAGCAGCTCATGATCCACCTGCTATAAATGCTTTATATATGCATCTGAGTTTGGTTTGAGAATGCAAAATGTGCCAACTTTTTGCATGTCCCATACTCAATACTATTATTATTATTATTATTATTAGCCACATAATTTTGGCCAAATTGTGCAGCCCTACAAACAAGCACAGCAAACCTGGAATTTTTCGTAGCACAATGGAATTTTTTCCCCTAATCGTGCAACCCTATGAACTATTTTGTGACTGTCAGGGGAGCTGAATTGTTCTGATTAGCTTTTTTTTGATGATTTTTATATATATTCTTCTCCACATCCTTAGACTAGTATTACAGTACATGATCATAATATTTAAGTGGCGTTAACCACTGAAATACTGAAGCGTGAGGAAAATGATTTATGTTTCTTAGCATGTTTTGGGACGTGTTTTTCTGTGGATGAACGGTCAGGAGTGAAGTAGCATGGCCTGAAACGAGAGCGCAGACCTGAGGAGAACAGGGTCTATCAGCACAGGCATCAGTGGAAATCTGAGTGGGGGCCATTAAGCAGAAGGAACAGTAGCGGAGTGGGGGGATGAGACCGGGAAAGAGGGAGAGAGAGAACGAGAGAGAGGGACAGGGAAAGGATTGTTCAGAACAGACTGACTGTCCTTTTAGTCTTATCTCTCACAGCTTCTTTTACAGAAAACTAAGGAGCAAGTGAGAGAGAAGGAAAAAAGAACACTTTCTCTCCCTGCTATTTCCCTCTCTCTGATTTCTCCTCTTTCTGTCTCGCTCCATTTCATTCCTTCTGTTTTCTTTTGTCCATTTCTCAGTCTTTTCCTCCTCACCTCCTTTTGCTTCTCTGAGCCGTGTTGTACACTGTATCTTCTCAGAGCTGAATCTTGCCTCCGTTAAAAGAATATTTAACGGAAAGTCTGTTGCAACCGAAAATAACTTGCCCTTCAGTTCGCAAAAATATGAACAGAAACTGCATTGACAATAATGTACCTCCAACTGAAGTCTGTTGTGCAAGGCATTCAACTAGCAATGTTTTTAAAGGTACTAAACTGCAACTTCATCATTACAAATATGTAATTACAAAAATGTTTAAATGCATGGCACACATTTCAGTCAGAATTACATTAAAGTATATTTAAGTTAAAAAAAATAAATGCTTGTCTGTGCATTCAACAGTAAACCATATTTCAAAGACAACAGAATAATAACTATGATATTATACACAAATCTATGAGTTTACTTTTTTTCCAGTGGATGAACTGATGTCACGTGATGTGGAGCTTATGTTGTGTTTATCCTGAAATATTCCTGTAACATCTGATCCGCTGCCTTTTCTCAAAAGGCTTTGTTTATTCAGCATGGATTCATTCAATACCTGCTCAACCCCACAGCGTGTTACCTTTTCAGATATTTTGCAACAAATAGAGGGTTTAAGCTATAATAATATCAGCAGTTTAGACTTGCAGACTAATGTAGACACCCATTGATATCTTTATTTCGTGTCCTAAGTCAGGCTTCTCTCTGTAGTTACTCACAAGCCAATTTGAAAAGACCAAGAGATGTTTTACTTTTTTTAGTGGGACTAGCTAAGGCAAGCTTCACTATTAAACACGACTTTGCAAGATGACCTCCATGTTATTGCTGGTGTTTTGCTTTATCATTCATTTTATAATTTAATTTAGTTATTTAATTATTCCATTAGGAGTACAATGTAGTGTTTATTTTTTTTAAATATCATATTCATAACCCTAAGTATTAAACAACCATTTTTACTACAGGCATAAATCATACCCTAAATCATGCAGCTTGTTGGACTATTACGGTGATATTCTTTTTATTTAGACTTATGATTTTGACCTTGCAGATGGAAAAATCTGAATATCATAGAGGCATATCCATGGGCTCGTGTGACTTGAGCCAAACAGTTCTTATTATAGAAACTTTATACTTTAAAAGAATAGGCTATACTTTAGTGTGAACTGAATCTAATGTTTTCTAACACTCAAAGTGCCTGTATTATGCTTTTTCAAATATTACCTTTCATGTAGTGTGTAACATAGCTGTTTGTGAAAATTAAAGGCCTGCAAAGTTTAAAAGATCAAAGTGCATGACAAATAAAGTTTCATCGTCAGACTTGGGCTCAGACTGATATGGTAAAACCAATGCCATCGTTACTGTACTTACAGTGCAACCAATCACAACAGACTGGCCATCTGACCAATCAGAACCGCATATGCTCACGGAAAGGAGGGTTTTAGAGAGACCGAATCTTTGAACAAACTCAGACTCTTTGAGAAATGAGTTGATGTGCAATGTAAATTATGAGAAAAAGGAAGTGATTTTGACCTTGGATGCATGTAAACCTGTTGTAGGAGACAAAAAATGAAAGAAAGAAAAAAAAAAAACTAAAAACCTTTAAAAGAGCAGGTAACACTTTATTTCAAGGACCAATTCTCACTATTAAATAGTTGCTTATTAGCATGCATATTACTAGTATATTGGCTGTTTATTAGTCCTGTACTTATAAAGCACATATTAATGCCTTATTCTGCACAACCATATTCTAGGTCTCTTAATCCACCCCATACCTAAACTTAACAACCTTACTAACTATTAGTAAGCAGCGAACTAGCAGTTTGTTCAGGGAAAACTATTAATTAATAGTGCATATGTCCCTATTATGCTATTTGGTAACACTTTAGAATAGGGAACTAGGTAACACTTTATTTTAGGGTCTCTTAACTAGTTGCTTATTAGCATGCATATTACTAGAATATTAGCCATTTATTAGTAGTAATTAAGCACATATTAATGCCTTATTCTACATGATCTTATTCTACATCCCTAATCCTACCTAAACTTAAAATCTACCTTACTAAATATTAATAAGCAGCAAATTAGGAATTTATTGAGGGAAAAGTCGTAGTTATTAGTGAATAAGTGTTCCCTATTCTAAAGTGTTACTGGGAACTAATAGGGACATAATACGGACACTTGCATTTACAGTTCAGTGAAAAAGTATATATTTCAGTTTATTTTTAAATGCAATCAGTTGAGTGCTTTTTGACTCACTTAAGCAGGACTTCAATACATTTTAACATATCATTTCATAACATGAAATATGATTAAAGTGTACTGCCAAGCATTTCTGATAAACTAAAGTCATTTCTACTGAACATTTTTTGTCATGTATTTGAATTGCGTTTTGTTGAAATTTAGTACATTTAAAATATATTAACTTTTAAATATAGTATCAAATAACACACTACAGTTAAAGTAATTATCAAATACTTTTAGTTTACACATGCTTCAATACAGCATGTTAGTCAACACATCAAAATAAGTGTACTTCTTTAAACCATGATTAATAAAATGATTAAAATATTTGCTTTTTAGATTTGAATTACACTACAAGTGCACATTCAATACAATTAAGCACACTTCTTTTTCAATCTGTGGAAGTCACCCACAACAACCAAGCATGGTGGTGCCGAGTTTGCATGGGCTTGCACACACGTTTTCGGTCACACTTTATTTTAAGGTCCAATTCTCGCTATTGACAATCCATTAACTACAACTTTAGCCTCAATAAACTCCTAATTCGCTGCTTATTAATAATTAGTAAGGTAGTTGTTAAGTTTAGGTATTGGGTAGGATTAGGGGTATAGAATATGGTCATGCAGAATATGTGCTTTATAAACAGCCAATGTGTTAATAACAGCATTTTGCAGCCTGCCTTTTGAACAGTGTCATCCTCATGTTTATGCACCGTCTGTGTGTAGGTACATCAGTGTAGCATGTTCTATGGCTGATAGAGAGGAAATGGGAGGGGTGTGTGTGTGTGTGTGTGTGTGTGTGTGTGAGGGTTGGGATAATTAGATATCAAAGGCAAGGGTGGGGAGGGAGGCAGAGGTCTTCTCTGATGCTAAAGCACTTATTAATGAGATAGGCCTTATCTGTCCTCCTCGGAGGAATTCTGCCTTTGATCGGCCCCACTTTGGACTTAATACATTTTTGATTGATAGGCGGAGATGACAGAGGAAAGAGGTGAGGAGAAGAGAGAGAGAACGAGGGCTGTGCAGTAAAGATGGAGATGCAGTTGTTTCAATGCCCTTCATTTGACAGAATAACCAGTGAAACGGGATCATGGGAAGGCATTAATTGTACTGGAAGGGAGAGAGATGTTGAGCGAGCCGCCACCAATGACTCACAGACCACACAAGAGCGGGACGCGGTTGATGGCTAGCAGGAGGAATTCTGGGAAGTTATCGAAGGTGGGCACGGTAATAGATAACACCCGGCTCTCAATAACACACAAACACCACATACAGACACACAGGCGATGTGTCACCTTCACTTCCTACGACTGAACGTGGCCATTAAAGCTGCGCGACTCCATGTCGTGTGTCTCTGTCAGGAAGAAAGGAGAAAGAAGGACGAGAGAGGAGGGAAGGATAAAATGAGAGAAGCCATAACTGCAACTCTGTCACTGTCCATGACTTACATTCATCATAAACTTACACTCACACACTTCCATTCATAGACAGGGTATATCCACCACACACACGACATTCTTCATAAAGACAGGAAATCGATCAACTTGACGACATTTCAGGAGGCCAAATCAATTGTAACAGTAATATAGAAGTGGAAGGCAGGTTTAAACTTCCTGTGGAAGAAAGAATGAAAGCTCAGTTATTCAGAAGTCAATGTGACATACAGTAGAAGCTAGCAAACTATTAACTAACTAATCTGACATACTTAACTGAGCAAAAGTTCATCTTTATAAAATGTAAAATGTTGTGGAAATATGAAACATAATTCTATTGCATTTTTTTTGTGTGTGTGTTAAAGATAAATCAGATTTTATCTGATTTTACTCAGATACTTTTTAGCCAGAATCTTTTTAAATTGGGGTCCATGACTATTTCTCTGTCCCTATTGATCCCTATTGAATTTTATATCTTTTAACCCCAGTGTAAAAAAAAAAAATATAGAGCAATGCACAAGGTGTCTAAGATAACTCTCATGAGACACATTTCATTTGACAACAAAAGACTACCATTCAAATGCTTTTTTTTACGGGATTAATACTTTTTATTCAACAAGGATGCATGTAATAGATCAACTTTTACATTTTTACAAAATAATCCTGAAAAAAAGTATCATGGTTTCCACGTAAATTTTAAGCAGCAGAAACTGTTTTCAACATTGACAGTAATAAGAATTGTCATAATATTTATATTAATAATTGAGTACCAATAATAACTGTGGACGAATTCAGCGTATTATAATGATTTCTGAAGGTTCATTTGGCACTGAAGGCTTCAGCTTCAGCTTTGCCTTCACAGGAATAAAATATGTTGACATATGTGACCCTGGACCACAAAACCAGTCATAAGTGTCAATTTTTCGAAATTGAGATTTATACATCATCTGAAAGCTGAATAAATAAGCTTTCCATTGATGTATGGTTTGTTAGGATCGGACAATATTTGGCAGAGATACAATTATTTGAAAATCTGGAATCTGAGGGTGCAAAAAAATCTAAATACTGAGAAAATTGCCTTTAAATTTGTCCAAATGAAGTTCTTAGCAATGCATATTACTAATCAAAAATTAAGTTTTAATATATTTATGGTAGGAAATTTACAAAATATCTTCATGGAACATGATCTTTAGTTAATATCCTAATGATTTTTGGCATAAAAGAAAAATTGATAATTTTGATCCATACAGTGTATTTTTGGCTATTGCTACAAATATACCCCAGCGACTTAAGACTGGTTTTGTGGTCCAGGGTCACATATGTTTAAACTGTAATAATATTTCACAATATTACTGTTTTTATTGCATTTGTAATCAAACAAATGCAACATTGGCAAGCATAAAATACTTCTCTCAAAAACAAAAATTTTACCGGTGGCAAACTTTTGAACAGTTAGTGCATGGTTTATAAAACCGAATAAAAAACAATCATTATAAATTAATAATAGTAGTCACTATAAACAATTTAGCAGTTCATTAGCTTAACTTGTGGACTATTTACAGCTGCCAAACAATGTAACAGTCTTAATATTTTTTAGCACTTTATGGTATTAATATTGAATGTGCGTGTGTGGGAGTAATGTTTCAGACACGGCTTCCAGCATTTAGAGTCAAGACTAACCATTTCATAATAAACCACTTAACTCCACTTGTCTCCACAACATGTGGGCATTTGACATGTAAATCTCCAATAGCACCAGTTCTGCCTGTTCAGTTTGTTTGTAGGTTAATTTTCATGGTTTAATCTTTAAAGTCTGCCCTGAGAGGTCGATAAATGTTGAGGCTTATTGAGTTTGCTCTGAGGTAATCGAACTCCAGCAAGGCCTTCAATGCACGGTTCAAATATGGATCCTTCTGAAAGTCGTCTAGAAGTTTCTCATGGTTGGGGGTTTGCAGTGAAACTACAGAGTTTGTACCACCATTGATAAATTCCATTTGACTTATTTCTTGATGCTGCAAAGAGTATGCAAGCGGGTGAGAATCAAAAGGAAGATGATGACAAAAGAAAAGAGGAGGGCAAAAGAAACAGAGAAAGGGGGGTCGAATCCCATTTCAGCGACATGAGTGGTACTCCAGAGATGGAGGACAGACAGGAAAAGAGCTATAAAGTATGGAGCGACAGCACACACATCACACAGACAGGCCTGCCGCCTGCTCAGCTGATAACACAGCCCGTCTCGCACCTCTCTCGCCCTATCAACATCATCCATCATCCACCCACAAACCCCCCGCCACCCCCAAGCCACCTCCACCCAGCCCTGCCCAGCCACACCTGCTGTATGGTCCCATCTCCATCTGATACGACTGTCATCAACCAGAGAGAAAGACCTTCAGACGCCACGTGTATCATCGATAATATAAACTCTCTCAGATGGGACGTCTGTGTTGCTATGCACTCAGTCTTGTGTGGCAGGCAAACTCATCTTTCTCTCTGCACTTGAAAACTGCTGAGAATGTACTGTAGGAAGTGTCTCACCCTGTAGAGAACTTCTTGGAAATCTGCAGAGCTTTCTGGAGAATTCTGCAGGTTGGTCATTTTGAGGAAACAAAGACAAATGTGTTGTAGAATTGCAGAAGCATACCTTTTATTTTAAGTTGGTTTTAATAATTTCATTTGAAAATGTTATTGCTGAGCTTTTAATCATTCATATTTTATCACCTCGGGCGCAAACGACCTCTCATTAATATCCTTCAGTTTTAGTGTGTCTGCAGGTTTGGCCAAAATGTAGAATTGTCTGCCGGTTGTTCTATCATTCTCTCTTATCATTATGTTGGCTTGAGAAAGCCGACATACTGTTATACTATTTAAACTTAATATTCTTCTTCTTCTGAGACTAAAATTTCTCACTGTGTCACCTCTTGCTACAAGCACCAACTCGGCAGAACGTGTTCGCTTTCACTTTTTTTTGCCGCTTGAGCGGACAAATGCATACAAGATCACATTATAATATATCTTGGCGAATATAATCAAAGACAGTCATTTAGGTCTCAAGTGAACATAAATTGTTGAGAAATAAATCAGAAGTGGATCATTATGGATTTGTGCATTAAAGTGACCGAGTTTACCAGCTGCTGTCTGTCTTTATTGATAAATCATGGCAAAAGAGAAAATCACTCATTACTGTTCTTGGATGCATCATTTTTGTTGCTTTAACAAGAATCAATCTATATTTATATCTATATTTTGAAACTATTTTCAAAGATCATTATTTTGTGTATTGGGTGTAATAGAATATGTTTTAATGTTCAATAAAACACATTATTTTCACACACTGTACATTATTGTAGCTCCTCTATGCCCAGTTCTCCTAAAATGCATAGATTTCTACAAACCCCTCCTTCTGAATAGCTCAGTGTGCACTGATTTGCAAGCTGAGACAGCCTGTTGTGATTGGTCGAACATCTCAAGCATGTGTCCGAAATATAACGCCCCTTACCATAATTGCAAGCTTCAGCTTCAAAGAAATTATTTAATAATGTTGTCAGCTTTACCATCAGTTCAAGCCCGAGTCAGGTTCTGAAAATGCAGATGATCATGCCTACTGGTTGGAGCCAACTCACCACAACTTCACCAAACTCCACATTTGAACAGTCAGTAGCAAATAATAAAACATACACAGGCTCTGATTTAGAAGCGCCAGATTGTCCTAGCAAAGTTGGAATTGCCTCAGTTGATTTAGAAATGGCCTTTCAGGTTCAGGAAACCATCCTCTGTAAAATGCACTGCACACACTCAAAAGGCCGCATAAAGTGCTTTTGCTTTAGCGTAGAAACGCACAGCGTCTCCATGCACATCATGGCAGCAACAACACTACTGCGATACCTGAAACCACACATTCTTTCTTTGCGTATACATTAGGGTGGCATTATGGAAATATTACTGCATAGTGACATAGGCATGAACACCTGAACACCTATGAACCTGAAACTTGCTTTTTGTGCTATTGTTTCAAATTGCTCATTGTGAAATTTAACTGGTATCAACAATTTTGTTGCCATAATAAGCTTATTTCTTAGAATAGAAAATAACAAATGTCTATATAAAATAGATACCTGTTGCACTTTTTTTTTTGCAGCGGTTCCATCTCAAAAATGCTGAACAGACATGTGATCTGGCTTTTTTGCCTCAAGCTGCCCATGTTGGCTTTATCAAGCCAACATCAAAGTTTGTTCACAAACTTTAGCCCCTAGTTCTGTCTGACATTTTATTGTTCTTTCTGTCTTTCTGTCTGTTTGTCATTCTATAGTTCTGTCCATACGGCAGACAGGAAAACTGAATGACAGAATGATAGTTTGTCTGTTGTTCTGTCAGTGTCTTGTTCTATATCTATCATTTTATAATTCTGTCTGTTGTTCTATCATTCTTCCTGTTCTATCGATCTGTCTGTTTTTCTTTCTTTATCTATCTATCTATCTATCTATCTATCTATCTGTCTGTCTGTCTGTCTGTCATTCCCATTGTTTTGTTGTTCTATCATTCTTTTTGTCTGTTGTTTTATTCTGACTGTCTGTCATTCTGTCTGTCTGTAGTTGCATCATTATGTCTGTCTGTCATTCTGTGTCTGCTGTTCTTTTGTTCTATGGTTCTTTCTGTCCACCATTCTGTCTGTCGTTCTGGGGTGCTTTTCCTGTACAGCAACGTAACTCGCTGATTAACCACCATAGTATGATGCATTGTTGTGGAAACGAACTATAGCTAAGTATGACTGTTTCCCAAACACGGTCGCATCTCCGTCATTACTAAGAAAAAAACTATGCCTATAACCACTGTAAGGTCTGTTTTGGGTTTTGTTTCATGTTCTTGTTTTCATGTCTTTTATTTTGAAGTTTAGTTATGGTTCCTGGTTGTGTCATGCTTCCCTTGCCCTCATGTATTCCTGCTATTGGTTCCCTTGTTCAATGTGTCACATTCTGATTGGTTGTCATAGTCATGTGTCTTGTTTCCCATTGGTTTGTTCTTGTCATGTGACCTTCATTGTTTGCTATAAGTAGCCATGTCTTTGCCATTGATCCTTGTCGTGTATTAATGTTGATATCTGCTGTCGGTGAGTCTAGTCTGTTCATGTCATGTCAAGCCTGTTTCATGTCAGGTCAAGTCTGTTTCAAGTCAAGTCTGTTTGGATTATGTTTGGATTTTGGATTTCACATTGTAAACAAACTGCACTTGGGTTCATCACTACGCTCGCCTTCAGTGGAATCTTTACAACCACATGTCGAGAGCTGTAGTTCCAACCACGCAAGTTTGCGACGCTGTTTGCGAATGTTCGTTTGAACTATGGTTTTGGGAAACACCGAATCGTTGAACTATGTTAGTAACAACAGAACTTGTGACCATAGTTGGCTAATGATGCTTTTGGGAAACACCCCAGTTCGTCTGTCTTTCTGTTTGTTGATCTATCATTCTGTCTGTCAGTCTATCAGCCTATATCTCTGTTGTTCTGTCTGTCATTCTATCTATCTGTCTGTCTTTCTTTCTTTCTGGTAATCTATCCTTCCGTCTCTGTCTGTTGTTTTATTGTTATGACTTTCTGTCATTCATATAAGGTGTATGCATATTTTTTTGTTAAACCAACTTTTTTTCTTAACTTTTGCTTTACTATTTAAAAAAAAAAAACGTTGATATAAAGTCTTTGTATTTCAGCTTACCTTAAGTCTCCTTCCATAAAAATTCTGGTTTAATTTCTGCATGCTGTTTGTAACCTCAATTCAAATTCTAAACTAAATGTCAAAAGTGGAAAATTGATTTAAAAGTAGCATCATTCACATACTTTAACATCCAGAACCATGTATTAGACGTTTTAGAAAATTTGATAATGCCTTCAGGCACCAATAAGCTGTAGCACTCCAACATCCTTTTGAAACATTTACCACATTGAAATCCAAAATATTCTGCAGAATTTCCCCCACAGTTAGCATAGAAAATGTGGAAAAAGAGTGTTCATATTCCATCTGGGCCACATATAACCCACATGTAATAGTTTAACCACAGTCATAACAAATACTGCAGTTAGTCTGTCACATGAGAGTCTTGTTCATAAACTAACTCTGATCATGTTTAAGGTACCTTTTGGTGTGCAGTTATGAAAGTTTTTTTTTTTTTTTTTTTTAAAGTTCCTTTGCTAAAATGTAATTTGCACATGTGCAACAAACTCCTGGCGTCCCTTTGTCAGAAATGACAATTAGACGAAAATATATCCAAAGAGAAGCAAATGACCCTTCAAGGCCACCATTGTTCTCTCATCACTCTGGGTTTTGTTTGCGTATCTCCCCCGACTCGTGTGTCCTTGTTGCTCTGTGTGCGAGTTTGTGCTCGTGTGTGTGAGGGAAGTAATTATGCAAATGATGGTTGACATCCCAGTGAGGCACAATGTCGACACGAACACCCCGTTACCCACATGTGCCTGTGTATTTACACACGCACACATTTCATCCCTCCGACTGACCTGTGACCCTGCAGTTGCACGACTCTCTCAGTTCTGGAAAGACAGGTTCAGAGGACGGATGACAAAAGGATCAACAATGACTGTCATTGTGGCTTTTCCTGCTCTATTTTATCTGTCTGCAGGGAAGACCCAGAACCCAGGGTATAAAAATACTTAAATATTGAATAAAAGGGAAAGAATGCTGTCAGACTCTTTATTTAAGCTGTCTGAAGAACTGTCTGATGGACCGCAGTCTTTTTGTCTGTCTCACGGCCTCTCTCAATGTTTTATGAATCCGTTTTTTTGAGTTCTGGATGTTTTCCCTCATTATTAGCCGTTCTCTTTTCTGCAGAAAAGAAGTGTCACTTTCATTCAGATTCTGAAGATTGACAAGTGAAGCTTGAGGAGTTTCAAATGAGTGTAATGAGTTTCATTCTGCTTCAGTCATCAACCTTGGGCCCCCCAAAAAACATACTTTGTGCAAGTGGATGTGAATGCATACTCTTCTAGTATTCATAATGCAAGTGGGTGTTTTTTTCAACTATGACCACTTTTGGCCATGTGCACTTTTAGAAAATGACCCAGCAGGCACACAACCTCAAAAGACCTTGATATTTGGTTAAATTTCGGTTGTGACGTCGGGTGACCAAAATTCAATCTAAATTCAATGTAATGTCAATGTTAAATTGATGTCCAATACTGACGTCAGCTGACGTTGATATTTGGTTGTTTTTAGGTTGTGTAACCAAAATCCAATGTTAAGTCAATGTCAAATTGACGTCAAATATTGACGTCAACCTGATTTTCATTTTCAACAAAAATGCAACGTCTGACCGACGTCATGTCCAATGTCAACCTGACGTTACATAGACGTTCGGTGCATGCTGGGGAACCTTTAGTGATAAAAGTGTGCTTTATTGAATTGTATGTCCTGTGATAGAAATAATAACTCCTAAATTTTACAGTTCGTTTTTATTTCCGTTATAATATTTTATATTATAATATTTTCTCTCTTTTTGCATAATTTGACAAAAAATACAGTTTGCCTAGAATTTGCCTGGAATTACAGTTTGCCTGAAAGCTTGCTATTATTACTTTATTAAAGGCATTTTTTTAATTAATTTAATTTAATATAACAATTTACTACTTAACATTTAATACTTAACTGTACACAGTAATATTTATAAATATTTTTACAGTTTATTTTACCTTTTTGCCTTTTTGTTTTACTCTTTGCTTAGATTGTCATCATTTTAAATATGTAATAATTCAAATTTATCCCAATTTTTTAGTAATTTGAAACATAGCAAAAGTAAATGACAAAATAAAACATTTCCAAGTCAGTTTTGATGTGACCATGATGTAACAAAAATAACAAAAACATTAGAAAAACTTTTTGGGGAAAAAAATGTTAAAATTATTAACAACAAATGTATTTATTTGCTTACTTGCTTACTTTCATAAAACATCAGGGACATAAAAGTGCCTGAAGTTGAAGAAACTCCATTTACATCATTACATGTTTATATTCACTGTAGCAAAATGAATAATAACATCCAATTTCATAGCAGAAACATTTGAAGTTAACTCCGTTGCTTCTTTTTGAGGTTTGTTACCACCACAGTAATGTAAGCACGCGTTTAGAACTGAGAATAAAATACAACAGCAGGACCGCATGCTTGCAGCGCACTTGCCAGAATATGTTTCTGGCCTAAACTTCATCTCTTCGGGCAACAATTTCAGTTTATTATCTATCCAATGTAACGCTACTTTTAACCAGCTAATGTAGCCAGTTTAAAAGTTTTCATTTGTGTGACATTGTTATTACATTTTCAGAATAACAACATTAGCCAGTGTCAGCGGTGGGTTTGACACACGTATAATCTGGCTATAGTTGTGGTTATTACTGTGATCCAGTGGTGGTAGACTTATTTATGTTATTGTGGTTTTACAACCGAAGGGAATGCAAACGACTGAGCAGACTAAACGGATTACATTACACAGTCATTTCTCCCTTTCTCCTCCCTCTCTCCATCTATGCCATACCTGCCCGTCTCTCTCTGCTTTTTTCTCTATGCCTGGGGAGGGAATTGGGCTGGTTATGCATGTTCAGTAACAGGAGAGCCTATTGAAGGAGCCGTGCTGCTAATTTGCCATGGCCATGTTCCCCCAGAGTGAAGGAGATCTGCCTCACCACACACATACACATACACATACACACACACACACACACACACACAGTAACATAAAAGCAAGAAGTTTATATTGAGAAACTGACATTTAGCAGAATTTAATATTGAGTTATATAATGTGATTTTGGGCCAATTAGATTTCACAGTGGGCGGAGCTACACAGCATGAAATCAGGCAGCCAACAAAATGTTTTGTCACTTTTCTTGGGCGAAAGCTTTTTTTCCACTTCACGATAAGCAGCATGCTTGTTTACATGGAAGCCTGTTTATAGCACGACAGGACAAAAAAATAAATAAAAAAGTAAAATAAAAAAGGTAAAAATTTTTTTGCGATTTTAGATCTCACATTTGTGAGTTTATATCTTGTAATTGCGAATGTAGGGTTAGGGTTCTGAGAAAAATTTCTGAATTGCGAGATATAAACTTTATCGCACCATTTTGAGTTTACATCTCACAATTCAGACTTTTTTCCTCATAATTGAAACTTTATTTCCCACAATTGTGATTTCATAGGCTTTTTGCTAATTCTTACTGTATTTCCTGCAATTCTGAGTTCATATCTCCCGATTCTAACTTTTTTTTCAGAATTGCGATATATAAATGCACAATTGCTAGTTTATAAGTCTAAACTGCGAGATACAAAGTTATCAATTTTTAAGAAAAAAGTAAGAATTGTGAGATGGTAATTCTCAATTATGAGTTCATAATTCAAAATTACAAGAAATAAACGCACAATTCAGAGTAAAAAAAAAAAAAAAAAAATCGAAATTGCGAGATGTTAACGAGTTTATAACTTTCAGATGCAAGAACTCATAATTCTGAGAAGTCCAAATTTTAAGATATAAACTCACACATGCGAGAAAAGTCAGAATTGTGAGATCAAAAATTTACAAGCTTCCATATGTTTAGAATTACTATAGTGTTATATTGTAAATTTGGTAACACTTTAGAATAGGGAACACTTATTTACTATTAACTACGACTTTTCCCTCAATAAACTCGTAATTTGCTGCTTATTAATAGTTAGTAAGGTAGTTGTTAAATTTAGGTATTGGGTAGGATTAGGGATGTAGAATAAGGCATTAATATGGGCTTAATTAGTACTAATAAATTGCTAATATTCTAGTAATATGCATGCTAATAAACAACTAGTTAAGAGACCCTAGACAATAAAGTGTTACCGTAAATTTTATACTTGGTAGAATAATTGTTGTGATTAATTTTATATTAATAATGAATATTACAAATAAAATCCAAAATAAATTAAACTGCACTGTAAAAAAAAAAAAAAAAAAAAAAGTTGAGCCATTTTAAAATTTTAAGGCAACCAGCTTCAGCAGATTTTTGAGTTTTCTCAACTTGTTTTTTTAAGTTTATACAACTAAAAGTTGAGAATCTCCTACAAAAATTAGTTGAGAGAACTCAAAAATCTGCTGAAGCTGGTTGCCTTAAAATTTTAAGTTGGCTCAACTTTTTTTTTTTTTTTTACAGTGTGTATCATATTGCTGTTTGTCGCTATTTTCTAAATGCATTAAGCAGATCAAGACCTTGCATTGCACTGTTTATATCACAATTAAAGGGGTTTCAGGAGACACTGAAACAAAAGAAAAGAAGGGGCATAAAGCAATTCCTCTCTTTATGCCCCATTTTTTCACTTCCTGTTGAACTCTGGAATAAGACTGGAGTAAAAGCGATGGCGGTGGGAATCTAGTGGACCCTAATTTGAGCCCTGACCCCTCCGTTAGCTCTAACTGCTCCCTTCACAACACATTCTGTGTGTGCGTCTCAGACCGCATGAGCTGGGAAAAGGAAACAGGGGTCACTAATTACTCAGAGAGCTGAAGCTCAATGATTAACAAGAAGGTGGGACATACTAATGTTGTCTGTTTGGGTTAAAAAAGAAGAACCTTTCAGTATTGGTAAGTACTGTTTAACCAAGCGGAATTATGATAAATTGCAAATTGTGCAAGCGGGTCTAATTAGCTTTTGATAATTAGTTAAAGAAAGACATTCATAACAGGGAAGCATTTTTACTATGGTTAAGTTAAAGGTTAAAGGGGTGTTATTACGCATTAAATGAAGGGGAGTTGAAGTGTTAATATAAATGAAATAATTAAAAAGTTAATTGTCATGAATACTGTTCCTCGTCTTTTTACTGTAAATGCTTCAACATCATCAGTGTGTCAGCATATGAGATAAAGAAAAAATACGATAATGTTGCACATTCTAAAGTGACACTATTATCTTAGACGTGATTGATGAGCCGGGAGCCCTTGACGTAGGGTCGCCAAGATGGAGACACCTATGAAGCTGTGAAAGTGCTCACGTGAAAAAACATGTGGCGTGTGGGTGAATGCCTGACGTCTGTCAGTCACAGTACGTGCTGTATTGCCACACTTCTGCAGTTGTGAAATGCCTCTAAAATATTCTGGTTATGCGCTCTCCATGGACCGGTGGAAATATTTTATGTGTGTGTGGGTGGGTGTGGGTGTGTGTGTGTGTATGTGTGTGTGCGTGAACTCTGCTGACACCTCAAATAAATTATGAACTTAACAGTAGCTACTGTGTGTGTGTGTGTGTGTGTGTGTGTGTGATGGCAGGGAGTAATATATCAATTATAAATACTATAAATAAAGTTAAAATGTACTGAATTTGACATATACCATTTTACTTTTTTCATTTGTTTGGAAAACATGAGATACACTACCGGTCAAACATTTGGAATAATTATGATTTTTTTTTTCATCAGCATGTGAGAATGAAGTAACCAATATAACGGCTGCTGAAAATGTAGTGTTGCCATCACAGGATAAAAAATATATTTTAAAATACATTCAAATAGGAAACAGTTCTTTAAATTGTAATAATATTTTACAGCATTCCTGTTTTTACTGTATTTTTGATCAAATAAATGCAACCTTAGTAAGCATGAGAGACTTGTTTTAAACACTTAGAAAATCTTAAAGGGATAGTTCACCCAAAAATAAAAATTTGCTATTAACTTACTCACCCTTAGGCCATTCAAGATGTGGTTGAGTTTTTCAATAGAACAGTAAAGAACATTTTTATTAGAAACCATGGTCATTGATGATTGATTAAATGCAAGTCACCATAAAATTAATACTTGTGGCTCCTGACGATATATTGAGGTCTTATGAAGCGAAATGATAGATCTGTGCAAGAAACTGCACATTATTACCTGTAATCATTAATACCTGTATTACCTGTACTCCTTTAATTATTCCAAACATTAGTGTACATCACAATAATTTTACTCTATCGACAGCTATAGTTAGTATGTTTTGTCTAATGGAGGTAATAAACAAAATCATAGAAATATTGTTTGTCTTTTTATTATATAGCTAGCTTTTTTAGTTCTTCAAAAAGGGATCCTTGCATTTGGAGCTTTGCTGGGGTTAACAGTCGGGTTCAAGTTGCATGTTAAACAAACAGCACTTTTGAATGCTGAGCTCCAGAGGTAAGTAAATTAGTGTAAATTTGCACAAGTAACCTAATTTTGAGGGAAAACATATGCAGGAATTTTAATTGGACACAATGGAGCTGGAATCACGCAGCAGCCGGAGACAAATTAGCCGAAACCGATGGGAAGACTAATGGTTTGTGTAGGCTGCTGCTGCTGTTGTAGAGAGAGAGAGAGAGAGAGAGACAGACAGACAGAGAGAGATACAGTTACAGTCCAGTCAACCAAGCATGAAGGAATGGGTCAGTGTGTATCCGGAAGTTATTTATTCTGTCGTGGTGGGAAAAAAAACAACAGAAACTCTTGATATAAATGTGAGATTAAGGAGTAATTTTACTTAGTTTGATGTTGCAAATCCCACCAGTAGAAGTCAATCAGTAATTTTTCTTAAAATTTGACTTTAATGTTCAGTAGGTATGTGGGGTATGTTTATGTAGCTTGTGTCGGAGGGAGAGAACGCAAAAGAGAGAGAAGGATTTGTTTATAAACCGGCAGTGACAAGCGGGAAGCCATCTGACATGTTTAAACTAACCTGCCATGAACCGGTCGCCAAACTCCTTCACAAGTTCTGCAAGTGTGTGTATGTGTGTAAGTTTGTGTGTATGCATGTATATGTGGATTACAGAGGTTAAAACGTGGTTTTTAATGTACATATGCTACCCGTTAAAACAGCGCTTTATGAAAACAGTGGCTGGTCGCCAATCAGATAAACTCAGAAAAAGGCAGTGAGAGAGTGAAAGACGGAGAAAGAGAGAAGGGGGTCGTGGAAGAGGAAGGGAATCGCGAGGGAAGAAGTGAAAATGCAAGGAAAATTGAAGGTTGTCTTGGTATGTAATGCACATTATGGGATGGTTCAGCTAAAAATGAACATTCTGTCATTGTTTCTTGTTTCAGTCCTGTATGATTTTTGGAACACACCAAATTTTAGTTCCCCTCCAATGAGCTCCACTGTGACCAGATCATTGCGTCGGTAAGATCTGAATCAGTCGGATTTGTGATGGAATCATTCAGCTGGTTGTGTGAACTGAATCAACTGATTCATAAAAAAGATTTCGCTCAAAAGCTTGATTTGTTTATGAACCAGAAGAGTCGTGATTCACTCATGAACTCTCAAAGCTAGGGTGAACGTTAAGATTTTCATTAAATAATGACTTAAGTTCTGTTCCTTACTCAAAGTCATTAAATATCATTTCTGGCTCATGTGGACTATTTTAAACATTCTTCAATGGTTCTTTTGAATCTTTTTTGAAGTTTGAAAGCCCATTCCCCATTCTTCGCAACTGGAAAAGAGTAGTAAAGTAGTGACCAGAAAATTCTTGCACATTTCTCTCTATTTATCATACATGTTTGAAAAAACAATAAGGGTGATGGAATGACTTTTACTTCTTGAGTGAACTGCTCCGTCTGAAATATATGAATATAAACCTAAGATACGTTTACATACAAAAATAACCTGTAATGAGATTGAAAAGCCTTCATGAAGCTCTGTATGAATTAAATTTTGATTGGGTTGTAAGGGGTGGTGTAGACCTGAAATAATTAGATCAATGGAAAACAATTACGTAAACATTTGAATCCAATTATCTTCTCAGTTATATCCAAAAAGTGGCGTGATACATATGTCTACATACCTCTTTTATGTCTTGAATGTGTGTATGTTTATTTTTACATTACAAACTGTGGAGGAGACGTAATATATACCATAAATTTGCAAAAAAAAAAAAAAAAACCCTGACATGTGTCAGCTTTCTTTTAAAATGACATCAAGGCAAAAAATACTAAGTTTTGTTATCAAACGCAATGGCCCGTTTCATAGACAGGGCTTAGCCTAAGCCAGGTTTAGGCCATAGTTCAATTAGGACAGTTAAGTAATTTTTATAAACATGCCTTAGAAAAAAGCATTACTGGTGTGCATCTTAAGGCAAAACAAAGGCACTGACATGTTTTAAGATCAGTTGGTGCAAGTTTCTTTCAGTTGAAACAGCCCAGATTTGCATTTTAGTCTAGGACTAGGCTTAAGCCTTGTCTGTGAAACCGGGGGTAGATGACGCAGGCTGATTAATCTAACTTAATCTGTTAGTAATTACACAGTTATCTACACAGCACAGCTGATTGGTTTCTTTTCCATCAGCAACCAATGAGCTTGCTGCTAATCATTTAAAAACTTGGCCAGTGTTAGCATTTGCAGTGCACTTTCAGAAACCCTCCAACTTCCCCAGCTCCACCTTTATAGATCTGCTAATAATCGTATGTATGTTGTATATGTGAGGGTAATTCATGTAGGCTATGTTATAAATGCAGCAGCATGTCTGTGGATGTATCGGCAGTTTCGGTTCTTGCTCTGCCGCAGCAGCAGCGAAGCAGATCTAAATATACATTGCCATGTATATTACCATGCTAAACTCTCCGAGAGTTGTTATTACAGAATGACAATTATACTCACATCAGCTCCATTGACATTATTGCTGTAACTTTCTCTGGGTCTGAATGCAGCCACTAGGCACTGTTTTGATTGGCATACATGTAATATGGGCAGTCGTGGCCTAATGGATAGAGAGTTGGACTTGTAACCCGAAGGTTGTGGGTTCGAGTCTCAGGTGTGGCAGGAATTGTAGGTGGGGGGAGTGAATAAACAGCACTCTCTCCACCCCCAATACCACGACTGAGGTGAGATCCTTGAGCAAGGCACTGAACCCCCTAAATCAATTGAAATTGAGATTTATACATCATCTGAAAGCTGAATACATAATCTTCCCATTGATGTATGGTTTGTTAGGATAGGACAATATATTTGGCCGAGATACAACCATTTGAATATTTGGAATCTGAGGGAGAAAAAAAATCTAAATACTGAGAAAATCGCCTTTAAAGTTGTCCAAATTAAGTTCTTAGCAATGCATATTACTATTCACAAAGTTTTGATATATTTACGGTAGGACATTTACAAAATATCTTCATGGAACATGATCTTTACTTAATGTCCAAATGATTTTGCCATAAAATAAAAATCGATAATTTTGACCAATACAATGTATTTTTGGCTATTGCTACAAATATACCCCAGCGACTTAAGACTGGTTTTGTGGTCCAGGGTCACATATTTAAACTAAAATATGAAGTGGATTGAAAAGTTTTGGGTACAGAACTATATAGACAGAACTAATACTAATAACTAATATAGACAGAACTTTCAGAATCTGAAATCGAATTGGATTCACTCACACTGCCGAAAATTAGTGCACCTTAATTGAATTATTTTAATAGACACAG